>MJUU01042890.1:47616-65585 GCA_002080025.1 Modiolus philippinarum
TCTACGGAAATGTTTACATTTCTAGTTATCAATGAATGGAAAAGTACGGCTGTTCCACGTTGGCTGTTCCATTATACTTGTTGCGATTGTCATTTTGCAGTGTCTTCTCCGAGGTCCGCGTTCGGTATACATGTAATAGCCGACTCAAAACAAAATACTGAAGAAGTCGTACATCGGTAAATACAAAGTATTACCTGGAAGTTGTCAATGTGCATATTCCAAAACAGACGATATTTTGCAACGATCGGGGTTGGAATTGACTAAATTCGAAATAGGATCAGGCAGGGGTGTTGATCTGTTGATTGCCGTTCGTCCAACAATATTCAGTTCGATGTGTTGCGTGTTAATTGCCGTTGATCAGAGTTTGGTCAAACAAACTGACTTGAGATAATGTCATTTGAGTATTTACAATGCATAACAGCCATTTTTCAATTGCATGAGAATGTATATCATAGCGCGAATTGAGATACATTGTTGCACAAAGAACTTGGCACAGATCCTTCGTGTGTTTCTTCACGGGACGAATTATTATCTCCACAAAGAGCAAGGTATTGCTGCTCAGGTCTTGTCAGCTTTTGCGACTTGTCAGCATTCACAAACCTTTCATTCAGGTCTCTTCTTTAGAATTAAATTTCAAACTGTACTTGATCAAGATGGTGCTGTCATTGTTTAGTCTATGATGAGTGTACAGCAGGGAACCCATAATATGTAATAGGTTTCTGGTATAAAATCAAAATTCTTTGAATATTTGTCTCTAATGGTTTGATTGCCATTGATTGGCTGGTGTGATCAAATGAAGAAAGCCACCAGTAAATACTTGCTGACTGTCAGAAAGGCATGTTCTTGATGAGCAAAACATGGTTTTTGTACCTTTCTTGCTTTTGATATCATCATTATAATTAGACCCATAGTAAAAAATGAGTAATTATGCTCGATATAGACAGGCAATTATTCATATCATACACGGACAGTGTAAATAAAATATCAGTAGATTAGATACTGATCATTGCCATCATAGACACTAATCCACCAGTCCCTTTGGGACTTTGATTTATTCAAAAGCTCAGCCAGCCTCAAATATAGTGATGAAGGAAGAATGTTATGCTTATAATCTGAAAGTTGATGATCCCCATTGTAACAAGTGCTATTCTAAGGGGATGGTACAGGGTTATTTGTAGGCAACATGTTTCTCTGTTTTTATTTCACAATTTTGGCATGTGGTAGGGTTGTAATGTTATGGTTTATGAAATTTGCTAAAAATGCAACTTTCAAGCTAAAAATTTAGATTTAAGCTCAGATTACCATTCTGGAGTAAACTGAGATTCTGTGCACTCAAACCATAGGCTAAAATTTGCTATTTTCTGCCTTTTATATGAATTTTGATTTGGTGTTCTGTGAATGTATCATGTTTTTGATCTTAACTGGTATTCTTGTTTTTGCTGTGTCTCTGGACTTCAATTCATGTAGTCATTAGTGGTATTTTCTACTATTGTTGTTTTTGGAGTATAAGCATTAAGACTGATGGCTTGTAATCAGAATAATGGCTCTGAATTGGATGACCTGTCTTTGCTGTGGACTTTGTTTGAATTTTGTGTTGGGTCTTACACAAGGTGAAACTTGGGTATCATTGCATATTCCTATGTTCAGTCTCAGAATTTCTTCCTTAAGGTACAAAGATGAAACAATAATCTTCTTTACATTTTGTCGTAATAGTAAAATTTTGCCCCCCACCCCCCCCTGCCTTTTCTTTTCTTGTGATTACTAATGCATAAATTTTGAATACACAGCACAAGGAGTTTACCTGTGTATCGATTCATCATGAAATATACATGCTTATAAAGATAATTGATGATTTTAAACTTATTAAACAAGAATACAATTATTTCCTTATTTATTGTGTAGAAAACTTGAATTATGTTGTCAAAATGCATTATAAATTTGAAAATTATTCAGTTTTTGTTTGCTTTCTTAAGGCATACATAGTTTTACAGGTAACAAGCTGAACAGAGATCAAAGGAAATTTTACCTGAGGGAGGGGGTCAAGATAGCAGTAAGAATATTAAATAGTGAAGTGCTTCACACAGATAAAAGACAATTTATCTGTCAAAAAGAACATGCAGACATATAGCAATATCGAGTTGAAGGGTTCTCAATATTGTGGTGACTATTTATTGTAAGAGTGGTATAGGGTAAATTACATGCAATCGTGAGAAAATGTCAGAAATGTACTCTGTAGGAAGACTGAAACAGCAAACAAATGAAAACTAAAAATTTCTTTAGTATGTATGGTAATCCATATTCCACCAACACTGCTGACCACCAGGTATCCTGTGTTTATAGAGAACATTCCTTTTTAATCCTAAAACCAAACAATCAAAGATTTATTAAGTGTATGAATTTACATGTGTGAATTGAATCATTAAAAAAGCAATGATACACACAGGGATGTTAAATTTCTGCAGAATCAGGGAATTCCACGGATCAGGTTGTTTCGGAATCCGTTTTCTTATTTTATGTTGTACTACTGATTTCTGGTTATATTTCTGTTTTTTGCCATGGTACTTCCTGAAACCAAATCACATCCCTGCAAAAATAAATTAAGATTACTATAGCCAATTAAAAACCAAAATCCCGTATTGCGTCTTTCCCTTCTACCCCCAACCCCCGTCACCATTTTTGTCACTCTTAAAAATTAGTTTTTACAATTTAGCTTTTATGGTTTTATAAAAGTAAATTGCTTCAATTAAAAAGTTTTATTTCAGTGGGCTTTGTGCCAAATGAAACTTGTTTAAACTTAAAAAAAAAAGTTGAGTAAAAAGAATAATTTTGTTTAATAGTAAAGACATACAAATGATAAGTGGTATATTGATTCAATAAGTATTTCTCGGTGATCAGAACTGTAATTACAATGTCGATGTTCTACATACCATGGAATGTGGTCGATAAAGTTCACATTTTAAAGTCTACCACTTTGCAATGTTTTTTTCATGTGTATTTGTGTGTGAACGAGTGTCATTGCTTATGAATTCTTGTCACAATATCAACAAGTTTGTCATTAATAATTGTTTTGCCAGATAAAATGCTGGGTTCATGAGGGATCGACTGGTCATTGTTTTATGATTTTATTTTCAGAACACCTGCAATTCTTTATTGTTAGCCAGGTAGAAATTAATAGAAACGAAAAAGGGACTGGTCATTATTGGTTTACCGTAATTCTCAATTTGAATACTTCATTTCACCTGCTGCTTTTTATCGACTTGGAAATTTAGAGTTTTAGATGTCGCATATCTAATTTGCTGAACAAATTAATATTTTTTTTACCTTATCAATGGTATGGTCAGTTTTGTTTGAAGTTTATGTTTGATGTTGTTCTTTATTGCAATCAGACACTTTTTGATCGGCTGAAAATGAAATCACATTGAAATGATCTTGTTTCTTGATGTGAAAAATCAAACCCTCAAAATTTAAAAAGAAAAACAAATTTTGTTATGAAAAGAATTTTGGAGGTGGTATTGTCAAGCGTTGCTTGCGGCATGTTCTTTTCACATTTATTTTTGGGGGAGGACTATAATTAAATTAATTTGTTTCTGCCTGGTACATCCATTGCATGAAAAATGATCTGTCCAAAATATTTTAGTATTACACCTTGTATTATGACAAATGACTTTAAAGCTTTATATCTTCATTATTTCATAAGGATATAGAAATGGACAACCTACTGAAGAGTTGATGGATGAGATTTTGGGGTTACTGTCCTCAGTGTCTTCCCTTAAGGAGACAATATTTTGGAATAATATGAAGCTTACAGATGTTCAAATAAAATTTTTGTGCACAAACAGCTGTACAATTTTAAGAATTTGCCTGTAGTATTACAAATTCCAGTACTTTATATGTTACAGCTACCACAGGGAAATCTAGCCGGCATACCCTATCTCCTCCAAAAAAGGTGCCTTTTGCTATTTTTTGCTAATTCTAGTCTGTGCCAAAAACTTTTTTCAGCTACTATTTCGAAGTTCAAAATTTCATAAGTCAGAAACTTTTACTAGACTTCGGCATTGGACTAGTTGCTAACAGAGCAGACTGAAATTCTGCCTTAAAATTGAAAACCTTTCTAACTAACGCAGAATATTATCCATACCCATATCAGCTGATATGGGTGTAATTTGTCATCCTTAATACTGACAAAATCATAAAATAAGAACGAGCAATTGCATATTCTTTGCGAAAATGCTTGAGCAATAGGTGGTACATAAAGTCTGAAAAGTTTCTCTAAAATTTTATGCATTTTTGACTTCATGGATAGGTTTTGGTGATGTCAAGTTGCAGAAGGGATTCAGCTTAAATCTTGGAATTTTGCCTAGTTTTGAACATTGTGGTATATTGACTGCATGTTCTTTCTAGCTTTCTGTATTTTTTAAAGTTAAGAAAATTTTCAAAAGTTACTTTTGAAAGTCATTTATTTTCTGTCATCCTCTGATGGCTACTTTAAAAATAAGTTTAATGGAGACCAGCTTTAATGTTTGTGGACCAATAGATGGATTAAAATATTTTGATAAATAGATATCTTAACCTGATCACCTGGTGACAGGTGTTAATGGGGGATGTGAGGGGGATTAACTCTCTGTTCAGTTCAATGTTGTATAGGTTGAAGGTCAACAATTTAGATTAGACTTGTTGAATTTTTCAAGTTTTTCAGCTGATAACATTGAAGATGAATTGCTTAGAGATTAATAGATTTAAAAAGATGGTAGCTATTTGGTTTACTGATAATGAATATAACATTGTGTAAGGTGTTGGTGTGAGTTGTTCAAATTCATGTAATTGCAATGGTTGTCATGTTCAAGTTCATAGACAATGGACAGCAGGCATGCTGGGTAAAGAAAACTTGAACATCTCTCGAGACAAAATTGAACAGTGATGAAAATATGTTTAAATTAGGCTGTTGAATAATGTTTAAGGCAAAATACGGCTTTTGTAAAGTAATATACAAATCCCTTGTTCATTGCCATATCTGACTAACACGTTTATAATTGTTATGTTGATATCCGTTTTTTTCCCATTATATCTATAAGGCTACCCAGTCTTTGCAACAGGACTTTACTTCCAGAGTAGAGTAAGGTTTTAATTTACGATTATAACAAACTTTATTGATATTGCACATTTGTAATGAATAACCAAAGGTTGGTGTTTGGCGGATCTTTTAATGCTAAGATTTGCTTGATTTCTCAGGATTTAAGTCTTCAATAGTTGTTTGTTGAATGATAAAGCATGACTTTCTTTGTGTTTTGATTTCGTCACAGTTCACAAATGAGATATGACGTAAAATACAAAGCATAAAAACATTGTTACAAAGGTCATACTCAGCTGAAATTAACATCACATAAATAAGATATCACCACCCATTTTGGACATTGAAAGGCTAGGCAACAACATCATTTTGAACCTAAGGGCTCTCATAAAGTTACTATTTAATTATACAATGTTTGTTTTATGTAAAAACAAGTAAAAGTTGAAAGCTTCCTCATTGCTTTAAGCCATTTCAAAATGTTGCATTTCATTTCATGCTTTTATAAATTTATTTGACAATTTTTGTCATTTTACTTATGTACTGAGGGGCGTTTGTTTGAAGTAAAACAATTTAATTAACATATATTAATCCATGTTTAACATGGGAGTCAACCTCATCATAGTAACTTGTGCTACATCCCTCGGGCATGAGTTTATGATTTGATATTTACACTTGATAAATAATACATTATTTAACGATTTTTGTTTCTGGTCAAGTGAGAAATCTGATATTAACTGTCCGTCTATGGCTTGTGAAAAAAATAACTTAAAAATCATACACTGTGGAAGTACTTTTGTGCATCAATTTTCGTGGTTTTCATAGATATCACCATTTCATGGGTACTGAAATCCTTGGTTTCTTGTTCTATGCTTTAAAAATCTAGGAGAAAATGCCATTTTGTTGTGAACTTAATTTCATTGTTTTAGCAAACCACAAAGTTCATGAAAATTTTAACCCCAGGAACAATTGTACTTTTACAATATATATGAAGATTAAACCATTGGTTAAGCTACCATCATATTTACATGGAAGCACACCATTGAAGAAAAAAAAGGAATGGTGAAATTTTAGTTTGTTTATTTGCATGGTTGTAAGATTGTGGAAGCATATGCTTCTATTCCTGTAGGGTATATGCCACTGATGGCTTTAAAATTATCGACAATTTCTAGAACATATGGATGATTGTCAATATAGATTCTGTGAGTTCCATAGATGTATTATTCCTCTCATCTTTATAGGTTGAAATTAGTTCGGAAAATTCATAAAAGAAATCAACTGTAGTACTGAATTTTAGATATTAAATCAATGCCAAATTGACACTGGCGAACAGTGTGCTTATAAACTTGGGGTACAATATTGCTTGTCGGTATTATACACTTTTTATTCTGTCAAACATTCCAATAAAATGTAATGCTATCTGTTCCATGCAGTACCTACATGGGATCTTCCCTTTTGTATGTAAATGCAACAAATATGCACCTTGCCTTGTCATTTGACCAATTACAGGTCACATTAGATCATAAGGTTTGGTTGATAATTATCTCCCCTTGTAAATGATAATCAATTAATGATCGCTCTATTTGATCAGTGAATGGTTCGACCATCTCAGAATATTGAAAAAAAAAGATATATTTTTCCTGTTATTTAATTACACTAATAAAACTAAAAGCTATGAATGACTATCTGATGGGTATTACCCTGATATAGAGTGCATATCTGATGGGTATTACCCTGATATAGAGTCCAGTCCTCAGATGTAATTCAATTAATGTTTGCCTAATCTGATGAATCATGTTGATGGTCTCTAGAAACTAAATTCAAAGATTGTGATTGATTATACCTCTAAATTCTGCTGTGTCAAGCTTTCAGAATAATACTGATGAAGTATTGGATAAAACATTTGTGAGATATTGATTTTTATCAGTGGCGACCTTCAATAATTCACAAATTGGTTGTGTCAAAAGTAGGCTTTTGTGTTTAAATTCTCTGTGTAATATGAAATCAGTAATTAACCATCTAGAAAGTTTAAAATAATATCTTTTGAGACCCTTTCATTTTAGGATTGGTATTAATTATATGGACCAGATATTTGGATTAATCATGAGAAAAGTTAATTCAGTGGTCTAAAGGAATTAGAATATTATATAAATCATTGTGATTACGATTTGGCAAATTAAGTCGAAATCAACAAGTGTCAAAATGTACTGCTTTAAATATCAATATGTTATTACTGAATAAGTCTTGAACTTATGAAAAAAGCATATAAGAGAGTCCAAATTAGTCGAGGCAAAGTTTGATATAAGTTACCAGAACAAACTCTTATTTTATTTTCACAGTAAGTCTGAATATTGAGGAAATAAGTAACTGACATTTATTGACATGCTTTCAATCATCATTGAGTTGAACTTGATTATAAATAGAATTAGCTCCCCTTAAATTTTATCTATTTACCCCCTTTCTTAAAGTCTTTCATCCTTACATTTTTCACATTCAATAGCTCATAAAATAAAAAGCAGAAATAAAAACCAATATTTTCAGTTTTGGCTTAAAGAAAAGCTGAACACAATAAATCTGAAGACAAATTTAGATGTTCAAAAATTGAGAACACAATAAATACTTAGTAATCCATACCATTTGTATGTAAATTACAAAAAAGTATTCTTTTCATAATATAGATGTTTAAATTGAAAATTTAAGTTCGTTCTGTCAAAGCATTCAAAAAACACTCATAAGGAAATCACATAAATAAAAGAAACCCTGCATTTTATGGCATACTGTACAGGTACATCTCATTCTATTTAATCAAAGATTAAAAATTCTGGTATTTATTTATTACCACTGAAGTTCACTGTTGACTTATATATTTATGATTTATTTGGTTTAGAGTGTTTTTCTTCTCATAAAAACTTCAAAACGTATGTTATTTGTCTTGTTAATATTAGAAAGATACAAATATATGAATATTGATATCTTAAAAAAATTACTCACCAAGTTAGCATCTTACATTTTCACTTTTTTATCAATTTGCTGAAATATTGCTGAAGTTGGCGTTAAACAACAATCAATCAATCAATCGATTTGATATTTAAAAAATTGGTAAAAATCATCACAACTTGTGCTGTTTTGAATTTAACATTAGTTTTTCAAAGGGATACTCAGTTTACTAGCTTTGGAAATACAGTTGAACTTCCATGGCTCAATCACCCAATGGACCAATGGAAACAGTAGAGCTTGACAGGTTTCTATCAATCAATGTCGAACTGTGGTTAAATTTAAACAAAGGGTCCAGGAAAAGTGTTGGAAACAAACATGGTGTTTGAGATATTACAGTTTGAGCCATAAATGTTCAGCCATATAGAAAATATTTCTGCTTCTAGTTCAATGTCTGTTGCATGTTTGGATTGTAACATTCCTAGGAAAACTTTAGAAAATTCTGTTAGATTTATACAATCTGATGTGTTATTTTCTGTAATTTTTATATCTTGATTTGAAAAGAAAAGAAATATTATTTTTTGTTTTGGATAAGGATAGATAGATTTCAGTTTATTTGTTTTAACCATCTGGGGGTTTGAATTTGATCTCAATATGTAGTAAGGTTCTCTAGATAAAACATGTTCTGTAAATAGCTTGATCTTATGATTTAAACAGATTTTTATAATATTTGGACAATTTATAGTTCAAAAAGCAGAAAATTATACTTGAGTAAATATGATATTTTATTTTCGTTATATAACATTTTATTGCCCATGTTTTGTTAGTTTTATATACTTGTATTATTTATATTACATGTTTTTTACTTACATTTTTACAGCACCAAATATGACCTCTAGCTTTAAGCAAGGGTTCACATCATGGGTCAGCTATGATAGCTTTACGTTGTAATTTTTAATGCATGTTTTATTTTCATATTTTTTTGCTGATTTCATAATGGGATTTGTAGTTACTTGTTACATCTAAAGGTTGAAAGGAGTACAGTTATTCTGATATAACTCGGAATCTTGTTTCTGCTTATATGGCTAATTCGACAACTTGTGTCTCTTCACTTTCTAGAAGTTTAAAATGCAGGAAAAAATTTTTAGACCCAACTTATATGTGAAGACTTCCCCTTTCAGTGACAGTCTTGTTAATTATTCCATAAATCAAGATGGTCCTTTTTTGGAGCTTACTTGATCAATAAATTTGTGATCATCTTTACTCTTCAGTGATTATGGTCCAGTCCAGACCTTGTCGCAGCATATCATATAGCAGGTCATTTTCAAAAATTTGGCAGATTTGAGTTGAAAAAGTGCTTGAAAAAATTTAGCGTTTCAAATTTTTGGGGATTAACAACACATCCATATATAGAGTAAGAATGCATAATATTTTCGCAGAATTTATTTTCATGATTTGAATCCATCTGGGACAATAAAAACCCTGCAAAAATAACCCACTATATGGTAAGTGAAAGAGAGCCTAAACATTTTAGTTTGTAAGGTCACTGTACTATAACAGCTTGTTCCTGTAGGTTATAATGTTATGTAATACCTACATGCAGAAAAATGTAGGAATACATATTAAGCTTTATTGCAAGTTGCCACAATCATTTGACATAGCAATTAACAATTCTAGCATATCATTTGTTCCAGTAAGCCCTGTCACCAAAGTTTGAGATGTAACAGTTGTCAACTGGTTTACTGGTTGACCTTGTATGACCAGGTTACCAGCAGGGTAAAAATGACAAAAAAAAAAAATATTTCAAAAATGTGAAAGCAGTTTAAAAATTGAATTGGTCAGCACATATTGGAAGTTTACAACAGTAGAAATTATTTTGGCTGTTATGTTGGTAAAACATCCCTCTTGGTCCCCACCCAGCTATTAGATGAATCTCTTGTTAATTGCTGCAGGCTGTTTATTTTCCTGCATGTCAAGATAAACAAAGAGACATAAAAAGTTTATTTGCATTTTCCTCTAATGTCTATTATGATGTTAAGATGAAGGTCTTGAACAAAATGTTTTATCCAGAAATAAATGGTCACACATGACAATCTTGGCAGTCCCTGTAAACACTGGGTCAGTCAGGTGTTCTTACATTGTGTATTTATAGAAGATTTATGAGTTGTCATATTTTCTTAATCCTGAGAAATGTATAAACTTGAGTGTTGTATTGATTTTATCCAATAAACTCCACAATTTGGATTGTAAAAGGACTATGTTTTAAGTCTGCCAATTTCTTGGCCGATTCACAGGGACTTCAACTGCTGGCAAAAAAAAACAATTACTATATATAGCTATCAAATATTTATCTTCGAGAAAAAACAATTTGATAGTAAACAATTAATTTTCCTAGGCAGGGTCAGGAAATCCCTGTGGCCAATTAAAGATTGTTTTTTGATTTATCACATTGGCTGGGGGGGGGAGGTTTTTGCCAAATAAAACTAGTTTAACCCCGCTGCAGCAGGTTTACGCCTGTCCAAAGTCAGGAAATTTACTAAGCCTTTGTGTGTCTTGTCTGTTTTCTACTAAGTTTACTTATATGTCCATTATAAGGAGTCTAGGATGATGTTTATTTCGCTGAACTTGATTATTCTTTATTTAGGGAATCGACTCCGACCTGCCATTGGGTGTGAGGTTTCCTCACTGTTCATTGAAGATCTTAAGGTGGCTTTGAGTTGTTAATACTCCCCTTTTGGTGGTTGTCTCTTTGTCTCCCTGTTTCCCTTCTTTTTTTCTATTTTTCCATGTTTTTTAAGGTTTGAAATTTTTATTGGCTCATGGAAATTTAATGGAGGAAAAACATCAAGAATATTACAATTTCAATCTAAAAAAGACCTGGTTTTCATCACAAGTGTTACTTGATGCCAATAAGGGGCTGATGCATGTATATTAGATATCTAAAGAAACATGCACTTGACTTGAAGTATTTCAAAGCAGGGCATAATACTAGTGAACTTCAAAAAGAAGTTTTCTTATTAGATTTTACTTTTTAATATTTTATTGTTTTCCTAATGTACCATATGTGCTGTATAAAACAAAATTAATATATTCAAGTCTACACATGGTGATTACCGAGGATAAATGGTAATTTTCTCTGCCATGTTTTCTTATTTCCATGTACTATTTTCTACTTGTGTGGGTCATACAACATTCTTTAGGAAATTATTCAAATATGTGGAATAAATTGTTGTTAATTTTTCTTCTTTTGTCATGAAGGAAAGCATATCATTCTTAGTCTAGTACTTTTTATGCAGTGATTTATCAGTGTCTTGACGCAGAATATGGTTATAATTTTTCTGCGCTTCCTGACCTAATTCTGCTGCTTCGTCATTTAATAGGCGTGTAGTATTGTATACTTATATGGTTTACAAGATTTTCAAGTAAAATTTATTGCAGTCGCTAAGACTTACACAACAAGTTAAACCTGTAAAACTTTATAAAGATTTACAACTTAATTGGTCTAACACCATAAGTTTAGAACTTTGGCACGTCTGGTGTTCAGAAATACCTTGTTGTGTATTGTTTTAAGTACATTTCAAGGATTCTTTACATTGAAATATTACAACAGTAATAAAAACAGGAGTAAAAGGTGACTTGACTTTTTTTGTCAATTTCAGTCAAGTGCATGGCTTAATAATTTGCTTTGGCATCTATAACTATGTAAAAGAGATAATTTTTATGCCATTAAGTTAGCTTTAGATTTACAGTATGGGATTTCGAAAGAGGTCTGCATTAGCACATTTGTCATAATCACATGTACTGACACCAGGGGTGAGGCCAATTGCATTGGTAATATGATTAATTAAATTACAATTACTTGCCCAAAATGTTCAATTAAATTCCTCCAATTACCATTACAAGGAATTTGAAATGTACTAATTTAATTACAGTTACATTTGAAATGTAATGAATTAAATTACAGTTTGACTTTGCAAGTGTAATTAATTAAATTACAATTACTTTCAAATGTAATTCATTAAATTACAAATTGCATTTGAAGTCAATATTTTGTTTTTGTTATTTATTTTCAATTATAAGTACAGTATTTATCACGATAACAAATACAGAATACTCTTAAGAGCCATGAAGGAAAGTCAGTCCGATATTTATAAATAGTGGTTCATTATGTTGTATGAGCTTCTGTGTTGTTGGTCAACCTTTCACAGCCTTTCAACAACAATTTGAATTAAATTGCAAATACCTGATCATATGGCATACATTCAGACTGGCATATTTTGCACCTAAATTTTATTTGCTAACATTTACACAAATATTCTGTGATATTTACCCACCTAATTTTAAGCTTACATAGAAGGAAGACCCTAGTTTTTTATCACATATATAACATTACTTGACACTCTGTAAGGTGGCTACCCGGTAACTGTGTCATGATTGATTTTTAAATAATATTGATCCCTCTTTGTGTATGGAACAAACTTAGAAGCATTTTTTCAAATAAGAAAACTAAATAGATTAAAAAGATAAAGGCATGGAACAATCAATATGACCACTATCTAATGTGTTTTATCCTATAACTTGTCATAACTGTAACATTACTTAAAAGTGGAATGTTGTGGGAGATATTGGGTTATAGGGAATACTTTTGTTTCAATTGAAATGCTGTAGAAATGGCCATTTATAAAACTCTGTTGTAAGACAAATGTTTCATCAGTTTTATTTGGGGTATGTTATAGTAACACAAGTCTGTGTCAATACATAGGCCTCTCAGGACAAGAACATGCTTCAGTTGTATATACAGAGAGGGGTTTCAGTACCCTTTTGGGGTCATAATTTAAAAATTTTGTGCAGATTTTCTCAAAAGAATAGCATAAAAATGTCATCCTAGGAACCCTTTGAGATCCTATTTTGATGGACTGAATCTGCTAGGGAGGTTTTAGTCTGCATGAATTGAAACCAATTTTTGTTAAAGAGTTTTATAATAAAAATCGCTATTGAAAAATAATTGAATATTTGAGTTATTTGCTATGGTGTAGGCAAGCGGTAGTTAGTATCCCCACCCACCTATTTTCAGGTAATATAAGTATGTTAGAACACTGACAACAATATAATTCAGAAGTAACCCAACTTTTATATGTATTAAATTAGCTATATATGTTTGGAATCAATAATCTAAAACCCATTTATCAATCTCTGAAACTAGACAGAATTTTGTCTCGATAGGAAATCTTCAGTCTAAACTTCTCGCGGTAGTCCTTGTTTATTTTTTAATAAATCTGATATACTTGTTAAATGATCAGTTTCGTCTTTTTACCTGGTAAATTATAAAAAAATGCAGATTTTATTGTTGTCCTGAACATAAAATTCACAGCTTACAAATGTTTAGTGTTTTGTTGTAAGAAAGTTGTCACCTGTATAAGAAGAGTAATCGATATCACTTTATGTACATTTAATATGAAATGTATACTTTTATCCCAATAATTGAAAGAAATTTATGCCTCCATGTGTAAATATAACATTAAAAGTCGACCATCAAAATCTTTTAGTTAGGAAAAAATGGCAGCTTACAGTGTTACAATGGGAGTCAAATTTTTATTTTTCTATTGTGTGTCACATAGTTACATAATGGGTGCATACAATTATGTTAATTTGTATAGAATGTTTAATACTGACTGTTTGTGAACCTTTTTAAGATATTTCGTAAACTTATCTTGAGAATAAAACTTCATAGTATACTTTTATGGATTCATTAGTATCACCTTGATTGCTGAATCATTCACAACTCCATCTACTATAATTTCATCTGTTAAACAATCTGCTGTCCATCATATGGAAGGTTTGAAAAAAATTAAAAAGATAAAAAAATGTACACAATGTTTTGTATCCACATTAATTTTCATGCCCAAGATTGAATGAAAATTTAGTCTTTGGGCATACTGTTTTACCTTGCATGTCCACAGGCAGGGCCATCATAAGTGTCCCACTGATGTAAGCCTTGAATTTGAGGCATGCTGTTTCCTAATTTTTCAAAATATGTATGAAATACCAAATGAAAAAATCTTATGTATTTCCATGTTATGTCCACCCACTGTTCTTGTCATTATAAATAATTATGAATAAAATATACTGTTAATTGCAGCATTTAGAAGCAGTTTTAATGCATCTGTTAATTATTAGCATTAATTTAAATGCTTAAATTTTAAAACTAAATTTTAACTCATTTTTTTTGGTCATTTAATATTTGAACCAAAAAATCTAAATGAAATTTATTCCAAGTATTGAAATATGCATGCTTAATGTTAACAAATGTATCCATGTTACTGGTAGTTGTAAAAAAGATAAAAAAAAAAGTATCATATCCTTTAAATTGATATATGACATAGTGCAGGTGCAAATTTTTATAATTTATTTATGTTTTTCTGTTGCACATGTTGTTTTGATATTTTTTTTATTATTTATTTGTAATATAAATGAAGTATGGTAAAAATTAGTTTGTTATTACATTTTGTAGCAAACATGTTTGTGCTTTTTTAAATGACAGGTAATATTTTCATAAAACCTTTTCTCATTTATAAATGGACATAATGGATAACCTTGTTGAACACCTTTTCATAGAACAAAAACAATCAGAGTAATTAATTAGGCAGTTATCTGTAAGAGCACTGTTTAGGGAGTGATGTACAACAATAAGTGGCAGGTTACGATGCTACCAACTTGTTGTTTTTCCTTGTTAACTGAAACATAAATTACATATTTATAGCTCATTTACATTGTATGTACAGTAACGATTTATGTAATTAACCATTTATTAATATTTAATTTCCACAGAATTCATTAATTTTTGTCAAGAAACAGTTTTGATAGTATTAAATACTTCCTGTTTAAGTACAGAAGAGTCAACCACTAATTCAGAAATTGAAAATGTGTGTGCATGTTCAACACTGTCATTACCACTATCATATACATTTAATTACTTTTTACAATCCAAAATCACAAGTGAAATTTCATAGAGATAGTTACCAATTCAACCTCCACATGCCCCTTTCCCAATGGAAAAAGTGTCAACAGGAAATGACTGAAAGCTGATTTTGTTTGGTATGTGTGTTGGAGCAAATTCTTGCTGCCTGAAAGATGGATTGGTAGTTGGTCACTGATCACTTCAGAAATCTTGGTTGTAAAAAAGCATGGCAAACAAAGTTTAATTTAAAGTGACCTAAGTGGAAATGCTGACAAGGAAATTTCTAAATCATAAATTTAAGTTTTATTTGAACCAATTTTAATGCACAATCAATTTTGTTTCAATTTACTACCACATCCAGCTTCGTATTTCGAAATGCTCGATATTAATTAAGCAATGATAGTTACGTGTCACCTGTAAACTGCATTTTGACCATCAAATCTACGATTGATGCCCTCGGGTATTCAAATAATGTACTGTTATTGCGATTCTAATGCAATTAAAAGATTTCGTGATCTATTTTTGACTTGTGTATTTGTAACCGTATTAGGAACCAGACTAAACAGGGAACCTACTTTGACCCAGATGGTGGAATTGACGGTCAGTTTTAACCAATCAAAATCTTCGTTATATAAATGCTGCATTAGAATTTATTTTTGATCTACACTCCATGTCTTACTACAGGTAACTGTTTGCAATATGTAACTGATGTTTTTTTTAAACATTTAAATAAGACCCAACATTTGTTTTTGTTTTTTGAAAACTTCAAAGTAAAGGATTTAGTGAAAAGTTTTTGGCATGTAATGAAAAGTTTTAAGAGGACTTTTTCTTTCTGATTGATGATATAAGGACAAACATTTCTGTGTATCTAGTAAGATAGGAGAATGTATGATAATGCCAAATTAAACACTGTGAACTAGAATTAAATTTCAAGTGTTACAAATTGCCTTCAAACATTACATTAAGTTATACGAAGATTACATACATTATTTTGGACAGGGGAGAATTCCGTATTTGTGTTTTTCTTCAAAGTTTTAGTTATAGAAGCATTATAGATAAGTAACGGGAAAGTTATCTGCCAAGATTTCTAATTGCTTTTAAATGTCCGGGATCTGTCATTTTTATGGTTAAGAACATTCTTATGTTTTTATGTTTATCTAGAAAGTCCAGGACTTAAGTTGAAAGTTTGTACCAAAGCTTTCCAAAGAGGATATTCAATATTCTTTTGAGATTATAAATTGACAGAAATACGAATTTATAGATTTATTTATTTCTGGTATTTTTGTGCAACAATTTCATGGGAGTTTCTGAAACATAATTTTGGCAGACGGAATTGAGACTTAAAGTCACATGTTCTTTAAAATAAAATCATTGTTTTAATTACAAGATTGTGAAAAATTTGTTTCTAATTTGATCAGATAGAATTTTTTTTTTCATAATCCCCAAAAAACCTACGCATTTTAAAAAAAGGAAAGATCCTTTTGATTAATTTAAGAAATGATGAATTGTCCTTTTTCTTTAGGTGTTAAATACATTGAGTAGAGTAAACAGTTTTTTCACGAGACAAGGACTGAATGTTGGAATACCAGTGTAATTATATATGTGATAGACAACCTCTCAACCCCAGAAACCTTTCAAATAACATCATTACCCCACTATTAGGGTACATTTACCCATCTTACAGCAATAAATACAATGTGGTATTGAAATAGGAAGCCATAATTCACAACTTTACATAAAAAGAAATTGCATTTAATGTAAATAAATGTCAGTTACCCCCTGTCTTTATTTTCATAGGCTATTAAACAAAGTATAACACTTATTTCGAAATTTTGAGTTCAATTTACTATGTATATTTATTCCTTATAAAGTATGTAGTTTATATAGCAATTGATGGATTTTTTATTTACAATCGGTATACTATATTACATTTAAAATGAAGTCGTCACCTTTTATGTTTTTCGTGAACAGTTTTAAATATCATCCTTTCAAAAGAGATCCCAATTTCATTTTAAAAAATATTTTTTATTCCATTCGAGCTTGAATTAATAATTTTTCCAGTTCATTACATAGAAGCATTCATCGAGACTTGTTAAAAGTGGTTACGTTTTAATAAAAACTTATCATTTTACAAGTGTACAGTCTTTTTAGACTAAACCAAGTCTGAATAAAGATATTGTGGTTTAACAAGGCTGCAATTGTTGTATTGAATATTAATATCAAATATTTTCACCTGTTTTTGAAGAGGATGAGAATTTCAACAGTGAAATAAGTTATTATATTTTTTAATCAAGATCTTTACATGCTTGAAGTGACCTAATCCTTTTTGATTAAACAGGACCAAGTACAACTTTTTAGGCCATGTTTTTAAATTTTATGAAGAGTTTATAATGACAGGTTTATATTTCACTGGAAAGGACCTATTTGGAAGTCTAGCAGAATTTTAGGGCTGATCATACTAATTTTTTGAAGAATTCAAGGCAGATAACTCAAAACAAAATAAATACTGGTTTATACATGTATTACTGATTGGGAGAGAGTTCTGCAATTTGTTTTTGTAAAAAGTAAAACAGTATTGTTATGAGTTGAATTGTTCAGTGGATAAAAAGTGGGTACATTTTGTTCTGTTGTCTCCTGTTACAGTGTCTATATTGCTAAGTTTTATACTGTTTGGGTTCCTGCTTCAGTGTCTCTCTCTCTATTGCTAAGTTTTATACTGTTTGGGTTCCTGCTTCAGTGTCTCTCTCTATTGCTAAGTTTTATACTGTTTGGCTTCTAATGCTTCAGTGTCTCTCTCTATTGCTAAGTTTATACTGTTTGGGTTCTTGCTTCAGCGTCTCTCTCTATTGCTAAGTTTTATACTGTTTGGCTTCTTGCTTTAGTGTCTCTCTATATTGCTAAGTTTTATACTGTTTGGCTTCTTGCTTCAGTGTCTCTCTATATTTGTTTGGCATCTTGCTTCAGTGTCTCTATTTTGCTAAGTTTTATACTGTTTGGCTTCTTGCTTCAGTG
>MJUU01042890.1:69861-108405 GCA_002080025.1 Modiolus philippinarum
TATTGCTAAGTTTTATACTGTTTGGCTTCTTGCTTCAGTGTCTCTCTCTATTGCTAAGTTTTATAATGTTTGGATTCTTGCTTCAGTGTCTCTCTATTGCTAAGTTTTATACTGTTTGGCTTCTTGCTTCAGTGTCTCTCTCTATTGCTAAGTTTACACTGTTTGGCTTTTTGCTTCAGTGTCTCTCTCTACACTGTTTGGCTTCTTGCTTCAGTGTCTCTCTCTATTGCTAAGTTTTACACTGTTTGGCTTCTTGCTTCGGTATGCTGGCATATTTACATGTAATAAAGGTACAAACAAAAATAAAGGTAGGTGTAATTATGCCATTGTTTACCCCAATGAATGGGAGAGCTGGGCAGTTGTTTAAATATGGAAATATTTACCTTCTTAGTCAGGATTAACAATTTTGTACCAAATAAACCCAATTGATTATTTGACCCAGGGAAAGTTATGATCTGTGAAATTGTCAATTTTTATTTATTATTCTTTATGTTATGATAATGTTTTATCGGCCAATAAACAATGATAAAGAATTTTACAAAGATATGCAAAACCACATTTGATAATTTTTATTTATTTATTGATTTTGAAATAACTTGAAGGAATCATTTATTTTATTTTACTAATCATTTTATTTGTTAAGTCTGAGTCAACTTTTATGCTGTAATATTTGATTTTGAAATTCAAAAATTCAAATCATCATCAGACTGACTAACATTTTGATATCCCCAAACATATTTTATCTCTTGATATTGTTGAAGCTGGTGTATCATTACACTTTAATTTTCTTCTTTTGAATTTAAGGTAGTTCGAGCCTAATAAAAATATCAGACAGAATTTTCTTATTTTAAGATATTTTGTACGTCTTAGTCCATCTGTTCAAAAAATAAAATAAAAATGATATGTCACCGATCATCTTTTCTTGTTATCAGGTTTTGAAAATCAGGCCAAATTGGGTACTTTTCAGCAATATTTACAAAGAATATAAAAGGAATTGTGAGAACATGCCAATTGTTAAACTTTCATATGAAATAAATATCAGATAAATTTCTTTTATTTTTAGATATTTCGTAGAAATAAACTTCACCTTTATGATGAACTGAAAAAATCTATATGTCACCGTTTGATTTAGAAAGATATTTTATAAAGTTTACGAAATAGGCAATATTTACGGGAAAAGGGAGCTAATTCGCAGGAAAGTGTATGTCAATCTATTATGACGTCACAATGCATAGACCAATAAAGGAATATTCCGGCTTGAAAATCAAGTCAATTCCGCATCTGACTTGTGTTTTGCAAATGCGCCAATCGAATGCGCTGTGTATTAGTGTCGATCTACCTTAATATGGTTTTGAAATGCTTTTAGTACTTTTTCGCTATCTGTACTTTGATATACAGAACCAAGATACACTCAGAGATTTCAAACTTGGTTTTTTTCTTTTTTTTTTTTTTGTTTGTTTTTTTTTCTTTTTTTTGTAAATGGCCAACATTACAGAGCCAGTTCTCGAAGCTAAATAATCATTACCCTGTATTCTTTGGAAGTTTGTGGTACATATACTGTATTTTAGGGCAAGTTATTTTAATTAGGCACACAGAAACCTTTTGTCTTCTTGACTCGGTATGCCTCACATTAGGCACAAGTATGGCCTTTTCTGTGAATTTTACACTATGTGTTTGCATGATTTATATAAGAATTTATTAAAAACACCTTGGTGTCAGTTAGTTCCAAAAAAAAGATGAATTATTTTACTGATAGTCTTGAGTAATTAATTCTACTGATATAAGATATGATTATCTGATAAATATCTCTGGAAGAAATAAAATATATTGTTGAAAGATTACATTAAAAAAATTCAGCATGTGATGAAAGTGATATTGCTGAAACCTATAAAATTTATCAGATATGAATTGGAGTTTGATGTGCCTTTTATTTTTCTTCTCTATCAGACATTGTAAGTGAAAGTCTCAGTTGCATAAATTTTCTTTCAAAAATTTTCTGAATCTTTCATCAAGAAAAAAATCAAAGAATGTTAAGCAAAACTTTGCCAGGGTATCTTACATGTATTAAACAGAGTATATAAACAAACATTTGTATAGAATATAAACAATTCCTCTTCCTTCCTTATTGTAAACACAGTATATAGAATCTTGTTCTGTGATGGTGGAAGTCTCTGACTTAAATAGACACCAAAATAAATAAAGAAAAAATTGACAACCATTAACAAGATATATGCATCAAACACAAATCTGTAGATTAATACCAATGAGTCAATCAATCAAGTAAAAATTGGGATTTTTGGCATTTCAGATTTTGAAAATGTGTGAGATGATTAATTTAAATCTGTTTATATGGAAAATCTCTTTTAAAAGATACCCCGGTAGAGAGCAAATGTTGATGACCTAATTTTTGAAACAATGTGATCACAGTATGGGAGCTAGGACAGTTTCATTTCTACTATTGTTGCAATTGACAAATTTATTGACAATTATATATTACTGTTGTAAAATATTAAAAAAAAAAGATTGATTTTTTGTTTTATTTTAGGCTTTTTAGTATGGAACTAATAGTGGAGAATAATGAAGTGCCAAAATTAAATTAACTTTTGTTTAACTATTGTAACCACAGGTGTTTATTAGAGTATTTTGGGAAAAGGAGTTTAAGACTTTTAACACCTAACTAAATCTAGTCATTTTGGACAAAATTTGGGAGGTAAATGGTGAATTTTGCATGATTTTGAATAGGACTCCTTTTACCGGAGTCTGTTGAATGCTAGAAAAATCCAGGTATCCGTATCACATGTCCCTAAAATGCATAACTGAGATTTGACTGCATATAAACTCTTTGTTAATTTCTATCACAAAAGACAGTTCTAAGTCTCCTTGTTATGATAGTTTAAGTAGACACAGCTGTTGTTTATAAGTACAAATGTATATTCATTGTTGTGATTATTATTATCAGTTATCATGTCAGAAATATACAATTCTATTACAGTGGGCGTGGCCAATAATATCTTGGCTTTTTTTCTCAAAAATCTTAAGATTATGTTTTTACAGTATTTTGTAGTGATTAAATTTTGGTTTTTAAATGGAGTAATAACCCAAAACTAATTTCATTCCTTTAAATGTTGCTGTGGGTATGCATTTGTAGGGATTAAATTTAGTTCTACAATGGAGAAAAATGTTGCTGTGTGTATGCATTTAAATTTTGCCAATTTAAGTATTTTGTTTAGCTTATACTCTCTTCTTTTATTGCAAAGTGTTTAACTCAGTGCTACATAAACTGCTCTTATTTTATGCAATAAATTCGATGCACATCATGCATGTAATGCATTTAATCTGTATGCATACTTAGTATGCAGGGTAGGAAGACAAACACAGAATTTTTTCCTACATGGGGATCCCACTTCTTAATAGGATTTAAACTTGGGGATGTGAATATAATTTAAAAAATTTATATTTTAGATTCAAGGTTGGAGAAGATCATAAGGGATACAAAACCAGAATCATTTGAATATACATGTAGTTTTGAAGCACCTGCAAGATTGAGGGGGCAAATTTAAGTGTTGTTTCTGAAGTCAAAATTAAGTTATGATATCTTAATTACTCTCTGAAGTGTTTTAAAAATGGACTTGAAGTGTTTAGAAAACAGTCAAGGTTGTCCTTTTAAGTTTGTGTATTTGGTGACCAAATGTAAAGTTGTTTTTGTTATATATTAGTATCTATATTGTTATTGTGATAGTCCTTCAGTAGTAAAGAGTTAATCTGTTCATTGTAAGGCAAGACAGAGTATTTGTCTTGGCAAGAAAACCACGTTTTTATATACCGATTTAGAAAAGAGAAGTGAAAATTTTAAACCTTTTAAAAACTTATTTCTTTGCATGGGGCCTTTGCTGTATTGAATGGGACAGTATTCATTAGGTCAAAATAATCAATTATAATTATATGGATAGGTATGATTTATGCCTTTTGTCAGTTTTTCTACAAGAGGTTTTAATATACTGTAATTAGCTTTAATTAGGTGTTGGTGTGATCGCTGAAGTAAAGTTTTTTAACTCAAATGAGCCATTCAGAAAAATTTTGGATGGACACATTTTTTTTTACAAATCTGAAATATTTTGTTTCCAGTAAAGTTCTTTTGACCTTTTTCAAACCAAAAAGATGTTTTAATGAATTGGCTTATTCAAGAGTAATTCTATTCTCTCATATGGTTTCCAATAATATTAGAAATATAAGGAGTTTAACAATAAATGACAAAAACAAAAGGACCAAACCTTAATGGCTGTCCCACAGGCAAAAATATATAGAATATTTAATGTTGATTTAGACAATTTAGAACAGGATTTATGCAAAATTTGTCTCATTTAGCGATTTAGAACTATCAAGAATACTTTGTTTTCCAACACAGTTCTTAACTGTTTCACAACATGTAGACAAGTTAAGTGAATTTGGTCTTCTTTTTAATTCAAAAAAAATAAAAGTTTTTGTGCACATATTATGAATAATGCCAAAAACAAGAAAGAAAGATGATATGAAACTGTTATTCATACCAAAACATTTTCAACTGCCAGTTATCTCTGTTCATTTGATAAATTATTTCACTTAGCTTAGATCCTTTTACAAAAAATTGCACAGTAGCCCTTTGTACTGAAATAAACTTATTAAATTTTTTAGATGTTATTGTAACAGAATGTAAATGCTGGCTCCTATCAGGTCACCATCATAACCATGGCAAATAGATTGTTATTTAATACCATAGATAATTATGAAATTATAACCGATTTAATTACATATATATTCAGTGTTCATTTATATTTATGATGAAAACTAAATCCTTTGTACAGATTGAATTTTTTGGCTGTGTGTGGTTTTAAAACATGTTTTAGTAGCATTTATTTTAAAAAAAAAAAAAGGGAAAAATCAACAGAACTTCGAGAAATGCTTTTAAATCATTTAAAACTTCAAGAAATAAGGCAAATGGTGGGTTTCATTGAGATGCAGGAAACGATAAAAACAATATCGACATATGGAAAAAAGGGCAACATAAAAGTGTCAGATCAAGCGTTTATAAGTTGAAAAAATTGTAGGATATCGGCAATTATTTCTAAGTTAAGATAGATATGGAATGGAGTGGTACACAGTTTCTTAGGCCATACAAAAATACTTTCTAAAATGGATAATCTTCATTTTTTTTTAAAGAAATATCTAAACAAATGCTTACTTTTTTTCAACTCATATAAAAATTATTTTGCGGTTGAATATTCCAAAACCAAACTCATTGGAATAGTTTTCTATTGATTTTATTGCTTCAAGGGAGAATGTTGGCCTAACCAAAAACTGTCAGTCACTTAAAATAGGTAATTGGGAACCTGAGTCTGTCTTTGTCTTGCACTTTTTTTAAGAGTAATGTAATATCAATTACACCATTTTTATGTAACTAACTAATATAATAATACTGTGGGCTTTCTTCCCAAAGACACTTATGTCTGTAGCCAGAAGTTCTTCACTTGAAGACTTTCCTAAATGAAGCATGGTAATTAACTAGCATTACATCAGCTGGCAACACTTCCATCTCTCATCACAGCATTTAGTCACATATGTAATATACTTAAAAAACAAAAAAATATGATTATAAATCCAGGCTTTATGTATTCCATTTCATTATATTTGTCACATAAAACTGTGAGTGGGGATATTCTGACCACCATTTAGTGACTCTAGTTCTAAAATGACTAAAATAGAAAACTAAAATCAAGGTAGTTTTTGTTCATCATCGCATGAAACAATCAAGAATAAAACTCTGGCTACATGGCAAGATTATTTAGGGTCCCAAAAATATAATATAATGGTAAACATTAAACTATTTGTTTTTCAAAATCATATGTTGTTTGTAAGAAACTAATTATCACAACTTAAAACATAACAAACCCTAAGTAGGATTATCAGTTCTTCTACAAGTATAATTTGGCTGTCAATCAAAATTTTAGTACAAATATAAAAGATCCAAATGCATATAATACAAATAGATAGAGAAAGCCTTTCTATGCCAGAATTAAAATCTACAGTGTTGCTATATGGTTAAATGAATTTTTTAATATCATAAAGGTTGGAGTATTAAAAGTCTCCTCTTGAGGCAAAATATTCCAAATTCCAGACAAGTCTTTGTGTTGTTTCCTGATCAATGTATTTTACTTTGAACTTTAATTTAAACGGAATTTAAACAGTGCTTTATGATATCTAGCATACATAGTTTGTTCAAAAGAAATCTTGATTTTGATTCCGTCACAAGAACGGAAGTCGGTACTTGTTTCATATGTTTGTGATTCACTTACTGTCCAAAAGAAGTTCTAAAGTAGAAAAAATAAATCAAACTTCAACCATCTTCAGTTTACTTATGGGTTTCCTGCTCTTAGCTTTTATTGGAAACAGATGAAAATTTCTTAATGTTTCCTTTTCTTTGAAAGAAAGGACAAAAATCTATAAAATATCTCAATAATGATGTTTAAGTAGAGTAATTAGTTTGTCAGCACGGTACTGACAAGTACTTTACTGGATAAAACTAGCTGAAGTAAGATCTCTATCAGGAGAGTTGCTAAAGAGGTTCTCCTGATAGATATGGACTGAGTAATGTAAACTAGAAAATACTCATATAAAAAGTAATTACACAAAATATAAACATATGAATTTATTTAAAGGAAAAATCAAAAAGAACATGCACTTATGTAATTCAAAAAGATAACAGTATGTGAAGTAAATGCACATGGTAAGAACACTACACTTTAAGTTAATTATAAGTAGCATAGTGAAATTTTCCATCAGACAAGAGGAAACGTCCTGTACCAAATTAGTTATATATGGTCAAAGTGGAGATAATTTTTAATTTCAATACCAAAAAAGGCTATTGTTATACCAATTAAAATGATCTCTACTTTGAACCATACATGTATATATAACTTGGTACAGGGAGCTAATGGACAGATGTTTTTCATTAACATAAATTTTGGCCAAAAAACAAAATCCAGCCTCACCATTGGCCGAGACATATTTAATAGTATGGAATATTTACACAGAGTTTGATTTATTTCTGATGTTTTGAATTTACATTTTTACTGGAGTTGATAAAAAAAATAAGACATTAAATTTGTCCTTGAAAAAAATTATAGAAATAGTCAAACATGTATTATGGTTTCTAAATTTGATTTTTAAAAGTCATTTTAAACTTTTTTTGCTTCTTGTCAGAGGTTTTGTAATGACATGATTTTGTTTGTGTGTGTTAGATACATGCTTGTCGTTGGGCGAGTTTTATATTCACTAGAAATAGATCAATTGAAAATTTGAAGAAAAAAAATTTAATTGAAATTGTGTCATATCTTAATTTTTTTTTCTAATTGATTATCAGTTTAATATTAAGTGGTCCCCTACTTTGTTATGCAATTCTCTTTCAATTTGTGTATACTTTTCAACCTAGTCCATATTTACATATATTTAGGTTAAATCCTTATGTTTGGTTAAAATTTAGATCCAGTTTTGTAAGAAACCTTTGAAGATTGGATTTTGAAATAATTTTATTGTATCAAACTAAATTCCTTCTTTTTGAAATGAAATTTAAATTGCTCCATTTGAAATGCATCAAATTACTTTGGGGTATATTTATACATTATTAGACATATCTCGTACAATCCTAGATATATATATTAAAAGATTTGCAGGGTTTAATATTTATACAGTAATCTCAATCTTGTTCAAACTTTGTAAAGCAGACATTGTTCTGTGTTCAATGCGTAGAAGTAATTTGTGGGTAAATTACTGGTGTTAATTTTGATGAAAGTGTCATGATTAACGAAATCTTTGTAAACCGAAGGACGTTTTCGATACTTAGTATAAATGTTCATAATAAAGAAGATTTCAAAATGATATAATTTTCTAATAATTTGATGAAAAATATTTGACACTTTATGTATACTCATATCTTATCAAAAAAGAAAATAACATTCCATAAAATTCATGAATTTGATAAGAAAATGTGAATTTTGCAGGGGGCAAAAATGCAATATTTGATAAGTAACTTCAAGCTGCAGAGAAATTAATTTTAACAGGACTAAATATTTTTTCATGATGTTTTACAAAGTTTTATGGTTATTCAATATTATATTATTGTTGGTCATAGCTTTGTATTTAAGTAATTTACAGGTTGGCGGCTTACAAATTCAAAGAGGATGACTTAATGAATCTTAATTAAATTAAGAATTTTTTTGTCTATAAACTGACTTCCTGGTAGAGAGATTGAGTTAAATTTCAAGAATGAAGTCATATGACCGAAAAAAAATCAGTTAATTATTTAAATTGTACATTTATAGGCATGAATACATTTATATCATGATGGTGTGAACTTGTAATGTTTTGTCAGATGGAGGGCTGATTATAGTTAAGGCAGCTAGCTATAAAGCAGAAGGTTTAGCAGTGAAGATGTAATGTGTGTTGTCAGATGGAAAGATTACATTTCATTGACTTGTATATCATGTAACCTTTGCATTTTACTATAGACAACTGGCTCTTTCCATAGGTTGTTATAATTAATGCAGTTATGTCCCTTTGATCAGCTATCACTAGAAGTATAGTGTGAAGACAATTAGAAATTCCTAAAACATGTAGAATTTTTGTCATATTTACTGTATATTTTATGGTAAGATCAGACCATAGAACAAACAAGAACAGATATATATCCTTGGTATAACTGTTTTTGACTGTAAAAAATGCATACAAATTATCACAATGTAATTGCATATTCCTGTAGAAATTGGTGTTCAATGAATAAATGTCTATGATAAAATTAAGTGTGGGTCTGGCAGCCATTTATAAGGGACTAATGTTCTTTTGATCTTGTTAGTGTTACTGAACCATGAAATTGAATATTTAAAGTGCATTTGTAGTAAATATGAAAAAAAATCAAGTCTGTCTTCAAAAGTGCAGGTTATTTCTACCCATGACTGACTTTTGCAGAATTTATTTCCTATTTTATTGTTGGGTCATATATATAAAATTAATCTCCCTATTTTTATGTTCATAAAAGAGACATAAAATTTTTGAATTTTCCATCCGAAATTTTTAGCATTGCTCAGATTTATACAATTGGGGGTACCAAGTCTACATAACAATTTCAGAATCATGTGATGTCATGTTCTGTCTTTGTGTTTTTATTACCATGGCTGCAATTTTGAGATTTTAATTGTTATACACATACATTTCCATTCCAGTATTTTTCATGAAGCTCATGATTTTATTTTTGTTTTTTTTTCAGGTATCTGCAACAGATCCCGACTGTAATGGTAATGCCCAAGTGACGTACCATCTCGCCAATGTATCCATGTCCACTAGTGATGTGTTTAGCATTGATAGTACTACTGGGTGGTTATGTGTAGCCAAACCTTTGGATTATGAAACACAGAAAATCTATGAATTTCCAGTTTATGCTACAGACAGTGGTTAGTCAATACTAAATATTATAATTAATGTAGGAAAAATAACAGGAAACT
Organism: Modiolus philippinarum; assembly: GCA_002080025.1. NCBI lineage: Eukaryota > Metazoa > Mollusca > Bivalvia > Mytilida > Modiolidae > Modiolus > Modiolus philippinarum. Next base: position 79,392 of record MJUU01042890.1, read on the forward strand.
CCCACAATGGCTGAAAACTACAATCACATGCCACAATATTCCAGATTTCAGCACTAGAAAAGCATTAAAATGACAAAAGACAAACATAGACAACGACAGGAACTCAGGAGAGCCAGACTTGATACGGGCACTAGCACAAGAGGGTTAAACTGGTTAATGGGTACCAAAACCTCCCCTTTCTCTATCCCGTTTCCCTATAGTATAATAGACCCAATACAGGTAGACACTACAATCTTGAGAAGGAAAGAATAAGACAAAACGTAATTTAGAAAGATGAGTCAAGGAGTGCTTATATATATAAGTCCAGTTTACACATACATGCAGTCCATAAAGCTATAAATTTTTAATGAGAACTAGGAATGGATAGTTATGAATGAATATATATAACTTTGAAAACTGAAAAGGAACAAAAAATAGTCTAACAAGTAAAAGAATCTGCTGATTGTACTTTTTCTTGGGAAACAGAAGTTATAAACAAGAATTTACCCCAAAAAATCATTTGCTTGATTGACTAATTGATTAATTAACTGATTAATATGAACTACAGCAATATTTGGATGTCACGACAGCCTGAACAACTGTGGCGTACCTATTTTAGTCATCTTGTATTATTTCACCCGCGGACAGATGTGACACATAGATCATCTGTCAACATCTGTTTTACAAACACACACTACAATCATCAAACTTTTGTAATTTGCCATATGAGGCTTCATTATTAGTTCTCAAAAGTATAGAGACCTTATTTTCATTTGATTTTCAAATAATAAATGAGTTTGTATTAAAATTGCAGAAAACTGAGAATGGAATACACATGTTTCTAAGTCTAACAGCTTTAATATACCACTATTCATCAGCACTGTAGATTGTATGACATAAATACAAATTCAAATATTACAAAAACAAAATGGATCAGGTAAAACTGACATACAGGAGAATTGTCCCTGAATATTGAACAATACTGCATCCATGCAAATTTCAAAATAGAAGCATGAAATACAAACACTAACATCCATTACATGGAACTGATGGCAGTTGAACGTTAAAACAGCCATTTGTTGTTTTTTATTTTAATTGAAATGTTACAAAGAAATGTAAAGTACCAATCAAGTTATATTGTATATTTTCAGGTGGTCTAGATAGTTCTGTGATAGTAAGTGTCAACATAGAAGATGTGAATGACAATCGACCTCAGTTTTATCCACAGAACTATAGTACTAATATCAATGTAAACGTACAACCAGGACAGGATGTTATAACGGTTCAGGCTTTAGATGCAGACAGTGGAAATTTTAGTACTATCCATTATTTTATAGCCGGAGGAAATGACGATAATCTTTTTAGTATAGGCAGGAATTCTGGTAGGTATACAGACAAATGATGGAACTGTATTTGAGAAATTGGGGTAAATTTATGTACTTGGCAATGCATTCCTGGCTATTTACACAATGAGTACACACACACATGAGCAGTCAAGGAATATGGAGTAAATGCACATGAGACAAAGTCTCTACAAATACATAGTAAAACAAAGCAATGGAACAACGCTATTTGTTGTTCTTCACCTTGAAGTCTCATTGAGGCCTTTAGCAATGAACCTGGGTGAGATTTTTCTGTCTCACGCACAATTTCCCGCCAGATTATGGTGATCATCGTTCTATATGAATTTAAGTTTGTCGGTTATTCGAACATAATTAAAGTAATAATTATTGCTACACTGATGTGTTTTGTGCTAATAATGTTTCAGTCTGTAGTGTGATTTTACGGAAAGCTAAAAGCTAAAATTGCCTTTCAAAAATCCCGCGCTCAAATGTTATGACGTTGCAAAGAAAGGGAGGTAACTCCCGAATGTAAACAAACGACATGAAGGTGAACTTCAGATTTTCTGACATATATGAGAAATTACAGCGTACAAATACAATAAACAAAACTGAGAGGACAAAACTAGAAAATGATTGTGTAATGTGTTATGATTTGAATTATGTGAATGTAACAGTATCGTGTTATTATGCCTGATGTTATGTCCAATGTCAACAAGTCATTCGTGTTGGTAGGGTGAGAAGAAGAATCAAACACGGGTTGGTGTTCAAGACAAAGAAATCTCAGACACCCGCAGGCAAGATTAGGCAGTCTCTGACTCGGCACAGCCTCGTCAGAGACATCCTTAATCTTGCCCTTGGGTGTCTGAGATATATAGTATCTACCCCAAGGGAAAAGGCGAGATAGGCTGATCTCAAACCCGAAGGCTAAGATATCATGTCCATCCCGAGGCTTGCTGAGGGATGGACAAAAGATATCTTAGCCTGAGGGTTTGAGATCTTAGCCTGAGGGTTTGAGATCAGCCTATCTCGCATTTTCACAAGGTTTTGATACTTTTTCTCGCTTTAACGTTCTGAAATAACCCGAAAAACTATGTTCAGCTTTGACTTTCACATAGATATATCACAAACGTTCCCGGGAAAAATATGACCTCATAATTACTCTACGTTTACCAAAGCTGGATGGTGACTTCGTTGTCAACAATTGGCGCACTATTCTGAATCCCCGTTTAAATAAAAACTGCATTTCTCGCAGTTCCTGATACATTTCAGCTTAAAGGGTACATGTCCATTCTTTATTTAAACAGAAAGAGTTATTAAATTAGAAATCAAATAAAACTGGATAATTCGCTTGAAAATTCGAAGCGATGGCAGACAACTTGAATTTTTGCACGTGCTTGCGATTGATGTGAGAAACCCCCCCGCGAAGGGGTGAGATAAGCTGATCTCACCCACCCCAAATCACGAGATTTCTCTATCCCATAGGCGAGAAATCCTTGTCTCGCACACCCACCCTTGTTAGATTCTTATAATACCTCACACCTCAACTCCAATTTCGAGTCATCATATGTTATTATTAGTCAAACAAATTAAATCATTACGTAGATCTGCAAGACGAGTATACATATGACTGTTTAAGGTTTTCACTGGTCTATGGTGTCACAGCCACATGGCCACAGCCTAATGAATAACTAGCGGAGCTCTGCAAGTGATTAAAGGGTGGAATTTCATAATCATAGCCTTTCCCATTATTTTGTTTGATAATGGACTTTAATTCTTATTCTTCAAATAAAGCAGGCAAACTAACTCCCTGTATATTAGCAATAAACCACCTTCATAATAGCATAGTACATTAACAATAAACTGCCAATCAGTCAACAAAAGTCCTTTCAAAGACAAATTTTAATATTTTATATCACTACAATGCATATATGTCATTGCTTCTAAGAATATTATGTAATAAAATGATTGCTGGGCAAGAGTCATCATTTTGTTCTTTGTTATGCCCTGATGTTTATACATGATGTTCAGAAGTATAATTTGATCTTAATTAGAAAATATTAAAATACCATAAAAATGGTAGGTCTTATGAATGGAAGTTTCTTTCCCTGCATATGCCATCAATCAATTTAAATGTTTTGTACTGAGTAAAATGATAAAGCAGCCATTAGCCAAGTACTAATTTGATTTATAGCTCAGCTAATGAAGTATAAATTCTGAATCAGTTTTAAGATTTTTAAAGCAGATATACCATGTGTTATTGTTAGTTACATAATAAGTAAATTTGTGTGATGTAAATTGGAAGTTTATGTGTAAAAAAAGTGACATTGAGATAAATAAAGCAAGATTCTGTAAAAAAGATTTTGACAGATGAAATATTAACTATCATTAATATATAAATTAAAGTCAAGAAATTTTAAAGAGTTGATGCCAGCACTGAAAAAAAGTTAATGTATCATTGTCAAATAGTAGATAACGTCTAATGCAACAACAGTTATTCCCCCTTTCTTAGGTCTATTACAGGAAAAAAGCTGAAAATACAAAAGAAATATTGTAATGATATTAGGGAACATCAAGTTAATTAATAGATGTTGCTCTGGGGTTGCCAAAAATAATTGGATGGATGAAATACTTTTAAGGCTATATTTTCTTTTCATTCTTTTCCACCATTCAATCAAATAAGATTTTGACAAATGATGAGGTTTTCTCGGTCATACAACTCCAGGCTGCGGGATACAAACCCCTCCAAAACTGGATGTCCGTGGTTGTGCAGGATGAATAAGTACACAACCCATCTTTCGGTTGGGATGTAAACTCGGGTCCACTTGTTGAAAGAAATGCCACGCTTCCTGCAAGTTAAAAAACCCTTGTAGCAAGCTCTTTTTTGAGTGGTCCTTAGGTGATTGGCTACAAGGCTAAATTTCCCGCCCCTTTTGATTTCACCCTACTTTTCCAGTGGCAGTCAGAACTTCCCGTCCCATGACCCTTTCCATACCACAAAGTGATTATTTATTAACAAACTTGTTCTCGTCTTGATATAGCTGAAATATTGCTCAGAAGACGTTAAACAATATTCAATCAATCAATCAATCAGTCATATAACTTTAAATTGTAACTTGTGTATAATGATGTCTTCCCAATTCTGGAGAAGACTTTTTACTAGGAATCTAAACGAAAGTGAAACTGAAGTAAAGATATCGGAAAATCAAAAAAATCTATGACGGGCTGAGATGGAAAGCTACTCATTAACTTGATTTGGCCTTCTACAACTAAATTATATGGTAGTCAAAGTATTCATAAGAACAATTCTCTATTGTAGGTAAAGTCACATTGATAAATACACTTCCCCAGGAAGAGAAAGTTTACATCTTACAGATCAGTGCTACAGATGGAGGGGGATTAAGTTCACTCCAGCCAGCAACAATTTATATTAGTGTGACAGGGGCAAATATCCATCCCCCTGTTTTCACCCAAGCGACATATAGATTTTATGTCGAGGAGAATGTACCGTTGGGTACTGCAGTGGGAAGTGTGTCGGCTAATGTTCCATCTGCAGGCAACTCGGATATCCTGTATACTATAACTTCTGGTGACATACATAACTTTTTCACCATAGACCAACAGACAGGGAAGATAACTACCAGAGTAGATAGACTACAACACCATCGATACCCCTCTGTATTACTGGGTGTCAAAGCTGAAGCTGGCAACCCTCCTGTGTATGGCTCAACTCAGGTAATCTTCTTGTCTCGCCTGCAACGAAAGTCGCGGAAAGCGATACATAGGTGTGCAAAGTATGACGACGGCGTTAACTTTTACTAAATACAGGTTATTTTGAAAACCCTTTGATGTAGGAACATCAAATTTGGTCCAGTGGTAGAACTAATCAAGTGCTACGTGACGGACATAAAATCATGTGACCTTGACCCCAATTGCACGGTCCATTGACCACATTAACTTTCTCTGCTTAAGTCCTTTTCTCAATAACTAGATAGGTATGTAGGTTGGTCTTGGGTAGTACATGTCAGTCTGGCAGGTAACTTTTGTCCTTGACCTCAATTTCACGGTTGAGTGGCCATGTTAAGTTTCTCTGCTTAAGTCCATTTCTCAATAACTAGAAGTGGTAGGTTGATTATATTTGGTATGTAGGTTGGTCTTTGGTAGTACATGTCAGTCTGGCAGGTAACTTTTGTCCTTGACCTCAATTTCATGGTTGAGTGCCCACATTAAGTTTCTCTGCTTAAGTCCATTTCTTCCATAACTAGAAATGGTAGGTTGATTATATTTGGTATGTAGGTTGGTCTTTGGTAGTACATGTCAGTCTGGCAGGTAACTTTTGTCCTTGACCTCTATTTCACGGTTGAGTGGCCACGTTAAGTTTCTCTGCTTAAGTCCATTTCTCAATAACTAAAAGTGGTAGGTTGATAATATTTGGTATGTAGGTTGGTCTTGGGTAGTACATGTCAGTCTGGCAGGTGACTTTTGTTTTTTACCTCAATTTCATGGTCTAGTGAACATGTTAGTTTCTAATTATCTATTAGTGGTAGGTCAATGATATTTTGTATGTTGGTTGGTCTTGGACAGTGCTTGACAGTCTGCCATATGACTTATGCATGTGACCTTAATTTCACAGTCTAGTGAGCATGTTCAATTTTCTGATAAGTTCATTTAGATTTCACATCAATTTAGAGGTCAAGCAGGGATGGACGAGACATCTTTTAGGGTCCTCACTTGTTTGTCAAATGTATCTGAAGCTGTGGAAATTTTGTATAAACATGACACAAGATTGAACATGAAGTTTTTGCATATATGCTTTATGGTATAAAATTGAAAAATAAACACAGGAAATATTATTCCATTTAATATTCTTTGCATTAGGAAATATGAAGTAGAACAGCAGGAAAAAGCAGACAGAGTATATGATCCGTGTCTAATATTGCAAGTCAACAGTGAAAAAATCTTTCTCTAATTTCTAGCAAATTTAACCAACGCCTGACCGGTGTGATAAAAATATTTCTTGCCTCTAGTGAGCAAACATCTCGCATAGAATTTCCCGCCAAATCTATTCGGAACATAATCCTCGGTATTTTACTTAATGTCATTAGAGAAACATTTTCTACAACTTAAACACGTCTCACTTCTTGTTAAATAAATTTTCAAGTTTTAAAAACTCGGCAAGCCTTGTTTTCAAACATTTGCAAAATTTATTTAACTCGATGTGAGAAATTTCATAATCACATTAGTTCTCGTTGTAGAAACTATATTTCCTTAATATTGTCCTGGAAGTCAAATTTTTGACCCCTCAGTAAAACTAGCTAAAAATGATGCAAACTATAAGTTGCAAAGAACTTATAGGCCAGGCTTTAGAAAATTCTTTTGTGGGTTTACAGGTCATCTTTTAATTACAATAAGGTTATTGTTAAAGCTAATGACTGGTAGAATTTTGTTGTTATTTTGATATATAATGTAAATTGCCAAATTTTTAAGCATTTGTACACTTGGTTATACTTTTATTCACAGGTTAACATCACCATTACTGATGTCAATGACCATGCTCCAGAGTTTATACGTACTTCCATAGAAATTACTGTCTTTGAAGACCAGGACTTAACAACTACTATCTACATGGCACAGGCCACTGATGAAGACAGCGGGGAGAATGGTACTGTTCATTACAGATTGTCCGTCAACCCATCAGACACGTTTAAAATCGATACCATCAGTGGAGAAATTAGATTAAATAAAGCCCTTGATTATGAAACTACAAAGGAGTATGTATTGAAGGTGAATGCATTTGATCAAGGGACACCATCTCTCAGTACAGATTTAACGCTGACTGTTAAAGTGTCTAATGTTAATGACAATCCTCCCGTCTTTACTAAATCTGTATATTTACAGAACGTAAAGGAAACCACTGCAATGGATACTAAGATTTTGGAAGTTATTGCTAACGATGCTGACAATGATCAAGTCACATATACATTACTAAATGAGGATTCTGGGATGTTCGGCATTCATGGCGGTAATGGTGGTAGCGGCTTTATTTATCTCAGATCTGAGTTGGATAGAGAAACAAGAGATTCATATTCATTTAGAGTACAAGCAAGAGATAATGGCAAACAAATTTTTCGTAGCGCTACAGCAGAAGTAAGAATAACTGTCACTGACGCTAATGACAATAATCCTGTATTTTCGCAAGCATCTTATGAATTTTACGTGGAAGAAAACAACGCCCCGTCTACATTTGTTGGTCAGGTTATTGCTACAGATAAAGATATAGGAGACAATGCTAAACTAGAATACACATTGATTGGACAAGAGAGTGATTTTACAATTAACTCTGAAGATGGTAAAATTAGTACAACCAAAACACTTGATCGGGAACTGGAGTATATGCATCAGTTTTCTGTACAAGTTTCCGATAAGGGGAATCCACCTAGGAACCATAATGCACATGTTAAAGTTGTAGTACAAGACGTCAATGATAATGCCCCACAAATACAGAATTCTCGTCCATTAGAAGAGTATGTTGATGAAAATAAGAGAAAAGGAACACAGGTTATCAAGATAAAAGCCATAGACCCAGATGATGGAGAAAATGGCACTGTTACATACATGTTTGATCAAGGTAGGTAAAATCATTGAGTATTTTGTCAAAATGTTCCAACATTTTCAATATTTTTAGAGACTTTTATGAACATTCCTTAAAACAAGTAAACAGCTTTCAATTATGAACTTGACATCCTTTTACAGCAATAATGAACATGAAATCCCACCACAGCAATAATCAACGTGAAACATTAAATCCCACCACAGCAATAATCAACATGAAATTCCACCACACCAATATTGAACATGAAATCCAACCACAGCAATAATGAACATGAAATCCCAATACAGCAATAATCAACATGAAATCCCACTACATCAATATTGAACATGAAATCCAACCACAGCAATAATGAACATGAAATCCCACCACAGCAATAATCAACATAAAATTCCACTACATCAATATTGAACATGAAATCCAACCACAGCAATAATGAACATGAAATCCCACCACAGCAATAATCAAGATGAAATTCCACTACATCAATATTGAACATGAAATCCAACCACAGCAATAATCAACATGAAAATCCCACCACAGCAATAATCAACATGAAATCCCACTACATCAATATTGAACATGAAATCCAACCATAGAAATAATGAAATCCCACTTGAGAGGATGCTTTAGATGGGCAGAACATAGCTACAGAATACCTCTTAATTTTACATAACAAATAGCATACTTTGACAACTCCTGTCTATGGTAATATGAAACAAATCTTCAATACACCTAAATAATGGTATACTGCAGTAAACGTTATCTCTATTATATACTTATTCATTGTAAATGAAGCTAATCTAATCAATGAGAAGGGTAATAAACCTGAACAAGATGAGGAATACTGTCTCTATAGATGTATAAAATTTTATCCTATTACAGATAAAAAAAAGTAAAACTTATAATATCAAAGTTAACAGAAATAGTAGATCAGCAAATACCTTAGACTGCATTAAAGCATGCAGTTATACTGTCAGACATCAGTTTGACATAATATCACTTTTTATCAGATATGGGGCAAATGTCATTGAGACAATAGATGATAATATCAAAAATTCCAAAACTAGTACAAATATGACATTACCATAAAGTTACATGATCATATTGAAGGGCAGGCTATTTAATATTTTAAAAATGTGATTGATTGATTGATCGATAAAGGGTTAATGTCACTATCAACAGAATATAAGCAGTTTAATGACAGTCAGTTTCATCATTAAAAGAAGGCAACTACACACCTTGTCACCTACATTTACAAGTCAAACTGGGGAATGAAATCTACTACCACTACGCCACTCTGTCTCAATGTGAACATAGTAGATATACAAAAAATGTAGCTTTGATTGGGTTAATGAAATTAAATTTTATATTTGATATATTTCAGTGGCTAGTGACCAGAGCTCTCTATCAAACTTCAACATACACCCAGTAACAGGCATGATCACAACAGCAGAAGTACTGGATTACGAGACCCGCATGTTATACACATTAACTGTCATAGCTAAAGACAACGGAAATCCTTCACTTCAGACTTCAGACATTATCAGAATTCGTGTACGAGATGATAATGATGAAAGGCCAATATTCCCAAGTGAAAATAAAACATTTGAAGTCGTGGAAAACGTACCTGTTGGTTCTATTATCGCCACAGTCCAAGCATTTGACAAAGACTCTGGAGAAAATGGTAGAATAAGTTACTATCTGGTTGAGGGAAATGTGTTTGGATTATTTTCTGTTAATATAAGCACAGGAGATATATATTGTATTAGGGATATTGACTATGAGGAGTCTTCCTCCCATACCATAGGCATTAAGGCTGTTGATAACGGCATTTACAATCCTAAAAGTTCTGTTATAAGTGTTTTTATAAAGGTTATAGATATAAATGATAATCCACCCAATTTCGATTTCGATCCTATTGTGATACAGAAGAAAGAAAACTTGCCAATCGGACAAATTGTATATACTTTCACTGCGACAGATCAAGATTCAGATGTGAATGGTACTGTATACTACAAATTAAAGGAGCAGAATCCAAACATGGATCTTCTAGAACTTAATGGTAATACAGGGGCACTGATAGTGAAGGGAAATATTGATTATGAAGCTGTACGACAAATCTCATTGGTCATAGAAGCACATGATCTTTGTCATACAAGTGAATGTCGGAAGTCAACAACCCTGTCAGTTTGGTTCTTTGTTGAGGATGAGAATGACAACCCTCCTGTTTTCAAATCCTACATTCCAATGAACATCAAAGAAAGTGAACCAGTTGGATACAGGATTGTTTATGTGGTTGCTAATGACGCTGACAGTGGACAAAATGGCCTGATATTGTACAGCATAGTTGGTGGAAATGAGGAAGGAAAATTTGAAATAAATTCACAATCAGGTAAATTGGCAAACTATAATTCTAAGAATAAATAGCTTACTGATCAAAATGTTCATAGAAACAAGAAGTTTTTAGATAGGAGGAAATGCTTCAAGCTGATACTCATTGCCATGGCTAAAATCAAATCAATTTAAATAAAATTATACATACATTTAAAAGATATACAGTAAAAACTGATTTAGTGACCACCTATAAAAAGAGATACTCCATTTTATTTGAATGAGTTTCCTTTCTCCCATTTTAGTTAATTTTAATTTGTTTTAACTGTATTGATATAGTGACCACCTCTTCTATGTCACTCACAGACCCTATCTCAGAGTTTCATTGGATGGCCACATAAGAATTAAATTGCAACACACCCCACTACAAAAAAGAATCACATATTTCAGTGCTACTAGACTTGATCTGTTTGAAAAATAAATTTGAAAAAAACGTTTTGCAAAACTTAACAGAAGTATTTATTAATTTTTAACTGAAAAGAATTGTTTCTTCTCAAACAGGAACATTAATTGAGAATGTTCAATATCTTTAATCAAAATTTTAATTTTCTGAGGTCTTTTTTGTGTCACCTGCAAACGTAGTGTGGGGCAACATATAGGAATCACTTTAGTCGTCTTGCGTCATAGTTGTTGTTGTTGTCCGTCCCACTTTTTCGTAACACTTTTCTCAGCAACTACAAATCACAGCAACCAGAAATTTTGTCTGTTACTTCATCATGAGGTTCCATATTGCTCTTATCGAAATCAGCTCTGTCGGACATCTACTTCTGTTTACCGACTTGGAATACTTTCCACATATACTGTCAATGTAAAAATTTTTGTAACACTTTTCTCAGCAACTACAAACCACAGCCACTTGAAATTTTGTATGTGACTTCATCATGAGGTTCCATATTGCGCTTATTGAAATTAGGTCTGTCGGACATCTACTTTGTGTTTACTGACTTGGAATACTTTCCACATATAGTATAATTCGTTTATAACGAATTCCAGGGGACTCCTGATTTTATTTCGTTACATGCACCGTTCGTTATAAGAGAAACCATGCAGAATTAACAATTTCCGAAAAATCGTCTTCTAAAGTTTTTGTGCAAATGTCAGTGTGAAATATGGTTTCTGTTTAAAGTTTTAAAATTAAAGTTTGGAAGTGTCAGGGGCACTTTACCATTGAAATATGCGATGATTTGCGCAAAACAGAAGACTTAAGGAATCTTTCTTCGTTATATCAGTTTAATTTTGAACGATTAAATTATTGTTTGGGTTTAAATTCTCTTCGTTCTATGCCTGATTTCGTTATAAAAAGTTTGTAATAGGCCTTTCAAAATATGTTGCTGTAATAGTGTTGGGACCGTGGATTTTTATTTACTTCGTTATAAGCCTGATTTCGTTATAAACCTGTTTGTTATAAACAAACTCTACTGTATACTGTCAGTGTAAAAATTTTCATAACACTTTTCTCATGATCAGCAACTACAAATCACAGCCACTTGAAATTTTGTATGTGACTTCATCATGAGGGTCCATATTGAGCTTATCGAAATCAGGTCTGTCTGACATTTAATTCCTGTTTACCAACTTGGAATACTTTCCACATATACTGTCAATGGGAAAATTTTTGTAACACTTTTCTCAGCAACTACAAATCACAGCCACTTAAAATTTTGTATGTGACTTCATCATGAGGTTCCATATTGCGCTTGTCGAAATCGGGCCTGTCGGACATCTACTTCCTGTTTACAGACTTGGAATATTTTCAACAAATATGGTCAATGGTACAAATTTTCATAACACTTTTCTCAGTTTATTCAATTGGTTAATCTTGAACTCCTTAAAAACTGTAAATCACACTCCAACCAAATTTGCAGGATATGTTGCTCACCTGATCTAATTGTTCAATTAATTTTACAGATTTTAGAGGTTCAATGAGCAAAAATAGCTCAAATATTAATTTGGGTTGTTTATCTGCAAGACTTTCAAAATTATAATTCATATTCTAAACAAATTAACAGGATATGTTTCTTCTCCTGCTCCAGACATACACCTGATACTTAGAATTTTGATTTTACAGATTGCAGAGGTTAACTGAGCCAAAAATGGCTCTTTTAAAGTGCAGGCAACACAAGTGTTCCATGGAACACCCATCAATTTTATACAAACTTGCTATTTAGAAGTATATTTGAATGTGAATCCCCTATAAAATTATTTTTTTTGTTTTGTTTATAGGTTTATTGTCGATCAAGTCTGCTTTGGACCGTGAGGACAAAGCCCAATATATACTGAATCTAATGGCCAGAGACCAAGGAACCACACCCCTTACAGCATATACCACTTTAACTATCAAAGTCATTGATGTCAACAACAAGAGGCCTACATTCCAGAAATCTACATACACTGGAGTGGTTAGTGAGAATACACCATCAGGACAATTCATCCTAGTTGTCAGTGCTACAGATGATGATATTGGTATGTTTGTTTTGTTAGATTTAGAAATGTTTTAGTCAATTTCCTTTTGTCATGGCCATAAGAAATTTACTTTTAAAAGGTTGTATGATACAACTGATATAGTCTTACACTGTGAAATAATAAATTACAAAAGAAATAATCCTGACAGAAAAATAAAAGCTAAACTTTACAGCATTGTCAAACTAGAAGTTGATAAGGAAATGAAACAGATCAGAAAAAGTGCATACACAACACAACTCGATTAATAAAACGTCTGACTTGTACCAAATTAGACCATTTTGATCCCAAGACACCTTGTCTAAAATCTTATTACATACAAATGGACATTCTGAATACTAGTTGAAGCTTGTTAAAATTTACTGAGATGTAATAATACAGAAAAACTGGTTATTTTCATGGATATGTAATTTTTGCTTTATTTGCAGTTATTCTGATGTCACAAAAATTGCATCATGCGAAATTTAATTTAATGATTTTTATACAGCAAGTGATAATTCAATTGATTGCGAATATTTCCATTCGCTAATATAAAAGTCAACAAATTTGAAAGAAAATGCAAAGTTTGCAACCCATGAAAATATTCACTTATATCTTAAATATACTAGGGTAAATTTATATTTAACAGTTATTGGTTTCATAACCATGAGCAAAGTTAAATTTTCTAGTATGCATATTCCAAAACTATTATTACCAACAGGTGACAACAGTAAGCTGACTTATTCCATACCAGAGGGAATAGCTAATGGTAAATTTCACCTGGACGCTACAAATGGACGATTGACAACAAACGAAAGCCTTAACAGAGAAGAACAAAGCTCATATGTTCTTACAGGTATAATGTTTTCTCCGAAACAAATTTTGCCACAAAAGATTTTTTTTGTCGTGATGAAACTGACCAATAGCATGGTATTGTAATCAACATTCCAATGTTTGATGGGGAGTAACCTTTCCATTATTCAGATTGGCCATCCATATTAAAAAGGGAAATGAAGAGGCAAGTTGCATTGCAATTTTGTAGATGGGTTTAATCCTCCTCAAGCCTTGTGAACACTGGAGAAGCTCACAATGGCTATAAAGGGTTGTTAATCTTGCTGCAGTTTAAAAGAAAAGATAATATAGAGCTAATGTTCACTGTTCACTGTTGACTTGTTACACCTGAAATGTTGTATATTTAAAAAAATGTCAGCCTTTTCCTTAACCTTTATATTACTGTGCCCTTTTATATCAGAACTGTTGCATTGAAGCCCAGTCACATAAAAATTCAGTTTAGGCCAGGGTATACTCTTTAAATAAATTGCTAATTATTTTTAGCTCACCTCACAAAGTGAGGGGGGCTTATGTGATACCCCTAGCGTCCGCGTCCGGTTAGGAAGAATGGTTAAGGTCCATTCCTGCTTACTGACATGCCCCACATCAACTATATTGGTATGCCTGATGCACTTTGGGATGACGACTGGAATGCATGCTTCAGATACTGTCTCTGACCTACTTTTTACGCATGAGCGACCTGGTTAGGTAGAATGGTTAAAGTCCATTCCCGCTTACTGACATGGCCCACATCAACCATATTGGTATGCATGATGCATTTTTGGATGACAACAACAATGCATGCTTTGGATGCTGTCTCTGACCTACATTCTACGCATGAGTGACTTGGTTAGATAGAATGGTTAAAGTACATTTCTGCTTACTGACATGGCCCCCATCAACCATATTGGTATCTAGGATGCATTTTGGGATGACAACAACAATGCATGCTTCTGATGCTGTCTCTGACCTACATTTTACGCATGAGCGACTTGGTTAGGTAGAATGGTTAAAGTTCATTCCCTCTTACTGACATGTCCCTTAGCAACCATATCAGTATGTATGGTGCAATTTGGGATGACAACAACAATGAATGCTTCAGATGCAGACTGTTAACTACAATTTATGCATGACTGAATCTGTTAAAAAGAATGATTATAGTCCATTCCTGTTTACTGACATGTGCAACATGTGACAATGCTGCGTAACGAGGTGAGCTTAGCAGGCTGTGGCTGCTTTCTATGTTTGATGTTGGTGATTTCTTTTAGTGTATATCTTTGTGCAATAAGATATATTTCTGAATACAGTCCACCTGATAGCATTATCTACCCAAATGTAATTAAATCAAGGACAAAATTGGAAACATCAATACAATATTTTGTGCATATAAATATTTTAATCTGATTATATATTTTTTTCTAGCTTTTGTAAGAGATGGTGGTACTCCAACACTATATGACAGTACTACAATCGTAATCAACGTTGAAGACAAGAACGATAATCCACCAGTATTTGAAGAATCTGAAGTAAGGATAAAAGTGCCAGAAAACGCTGGACAGCAGACAATACATAGAGTCCTGGCCCACGATAAAGACTCCGGAGACAATGGACAGATTATTTATACTATTGAAGGTAATTTTCACTTGATAAGCATACATCTTTTCTGAGTAATTTGTCCTCCATTCATTGTTCCAAACCAACAGGACACTAATACAAATAATGATAATTTCCAGATATACATCAATTTCATGTTATTTTCAGTGTTTCAAACTTGTGGGTTGCTTTTATAATCGGTAGGATTATTGCTGATGATGTACAGATATGCATACTTCACTAACATCTTTAATGGAACAGTTTTGGACTTAAATCTTTCCACCAAATTACCAAAATCACAGGATTATCCAATATGTGGGGGCATAGGGTATGTGAGGAAATTCACTAAGGTTCTTTAATTTTCAAGGAATAAATGTTAATGTACCAGTACCTAAATTGATAATTACAAGCAAAGTCACCAGTAGCCTTGGCGTGTCGAATTATATAGATTTTGAAATATTACTTTAATTTCAGGTGGCAATACCAACAATGTATTTGAGATTGACAGTGAGACAGGAGATCTCAGGTGTAACTCTCTAGACAGGGAAGCAGTTTCTTCCTACAATCTAACTATTGGTGCTAGAGATCAAGGTCAACCAAGTCATAAAACCTTCTGTAATGTTGTAATAGAAGTCCTAGATGAAAATGACAATGCTCCAGCCTTTTCAAAGGAGAGTTATAGTCATAATATCCCAGAAGACATTGCTGTTGGATCCACTGTGTTGTTAGTTGTTGCCATGGATGCTGATGAGGGTGATAACAAGAAAATTACATACTCGCTTGGTAACGATACAGAAGGACAGTTTCAAATAAACAGTGTGTCAGGGGAGATAATCACAAGTCGGTATGTAATTTTTTTGTGCAAGTATTTTATGCTTGAAAAATATCAGTAAGATAAGATAAAAATTGAAATATATTTTAGATTTCATTATGATAAAGTCTGTCATTTCAGCTGATCATTTGAAGAAATATAACTTTTTTTTTCATTCACTAGTGTAAAATTATCATGAAAATCTGAGACTGTCTATTAAAAGAGTGTATACGAGAACTATAGTTTGTATATTGTATCTTACCATTTCAGATTGTTTGATTATGAGAGAAAGACTTCGTATACTTTCAACGTGGTGGCTAAAGATGGTGGCGGCAATATTTATAGCTCTACTGCCGTAGTTACCATTGGGATAGAAGATAAGAACGACAATGCTCCCGTCTTTACACAATACCCATACAAAAAGACCTTGTCCAATGGCAGTGCAAATACTTACGTTACCGAGGTTACAGCAGATGACAAAGATTCTGGAAATAATGGCTTGGTTAAATACAGATTGGTTCAGAGTGGTACAAATTACTTCCGAATTGATTCACAGTCCGGACAGATCTTTACAAACACCAACCTGCCTTCTGATAGATCTATGTTTAATGTGAGAGTGATTGCTGAAGATAGTGGTTCTCCTTCGTTATCTTCCACTGGTTAGTTTTCATTAAAAATTACACACTTATTGATTTTATGTAAAATACATAAGAAGCCACATTCATACAAGAATTGAATACTGAACATGGATTCACTCATTATGTGCTTAAGGAATGAGTGAAGGCTTTTCCCAACCTTTAAAAAAAGCTGGACAATATTATTTTTTGCAGTATGTACATATATGTGCAAAATAAATTTGGATTTGTAGAAACTTTGAACAGAAGAAATACAAATACCATTGTAAAAATATTGAAGTCATTAGTATAGGTAAAATCTACATGACAGAACACCAAGCTATAGCACTTGATTAGACAACACCAAAACCAGCATAATCATTATCATACCTTTCCAGCTAGAGGATACATGTACACTGCACCCTCGTTATATCACCACCTTGGGACCAGAGAAATTTTTGGCGATAAGCAAGGGTGGCGATTTATCTAGGGAATAAATTACATAGAAACTATGCAACTTTATGAAAAATGTACCTTGAAAATGGTTGGCGATAAGTTGAGGGACCGCCATTAAAGAGGGGTGGTATAACGAGGGAGCACTGTACTTCTTATTAAATAGAGAAAACTGGAAATGGCATAGACTACAAATATGCATAAATAAACTGGTATGATAAATGTTTCTGATAAAAAAAAAAAAGAAAAAAAAAAGATCTTGGTAAAGAAATTAAATTGAGTCAATGATTTAGTAATCATAGCATGCATATATTTTTCAGGAGTTGTTCTGGTCACTGTTGGAAGTCAGAGCACATCAGGACTTAGATTTGTGTCATCAGAATACACCAAGTCTATGCCTGAACATTCTCCACCACAGAGTGAAGTGAAACAGGTTACAGCTCAGTATTTTGGAGGTGTAACTGGTACCATCTTGTACAGTGTAGTTAGTGGGAACCAGGGTCAGACATTCAGTATTAATTCTCAGTCAGGTATGTACAAGAACCTGTTACTGCACACAATATGCAATACATCACACAGGCAAGACATATCCCGTGTCCACAATTTATATTAGCTTTGATACCATATTTTCAATATTTTTGTAGGAGAAAATTTTCTACTATGAAAATTAGCTACAGGGTATCTTGTCGGAAATAATTATGGCTAAATAAAACTTTTAGAGACATTTTTCGACGTTTTTTTGACAATTTGTGTGATGGTTTTAATGTTTGACTTATATGAAGAACATTCTACATCGGCAAATGAATACCAAAGCAAATATGTGAAATGTGGAATTCTGAAATCAAAAATCACGGCAAATCATATCCAATACGAATTGAAACAGCATGGCAAAGACAAAACAAACAAAAATGAACAAGAATGCCATAAAAATAAAGGACTAGCAGTGTTAACTTAAATTGATGTCAAATTTTTACGACAGACTTTCATCAAAATTTAACAGCAGCCTGTATTATTGTTCAGATACCACAACAAGAAGACCGTAGCTGTTTTAAAAGAGACTTTGAATTAGCTTTGCTATTTTTATTTCCAAATACTGAAAATATAAAATTTGAAATATCGAGTTTAATATTTGAAGACAAACTTTATTTGTAGGAATGATAACCGTGAACAACCATACCAATTTAGACTATGAACGGGAAAGAAGAATGAAGGTAGTAGTTTCAGCCTCGGATGGCCTACTTTATGACTATGCCACTGTGTGGGTGGAGTTGACAGATATAAATGACAATGCGCCACAGTTTGCCCAGGCTCAGTATTATGCTTCAGTCCAGGAACATGCCAACCAGGGGGCATATGTTACTCAGGTAGGGCAATTTTGTGTTTTCTTATAACAATAACAGAGTCAGTTTAATAGGCAGAGACATGATTTGTCTCCAAACAAATACCACAAAAATAAACCATGCAGATTTTGAGACTTGAAAGAAAGATATTTTGTATAGCCTCACTTGATACAGACTATTTAGTCTTAATTGGCATAGGGCCCATAGAGTCGGAGATTAAAATAGTAGTAATTTGTCTCTTGACAGCAAAATTTAAAAAACAAAGAAGAATTTAATGATTTACAATACTGGAAAATACAAAACAGTGTCAGTGTTTAAACATGTGTGTTTTAGAGGTTTTTTGGAATATTTACATTTGTTTTTATTTTTTAAAGTTTCAGATCAATAATGGACATGTACATTTGTACAATAATTAGACCATGAAGTAAAACCTAGTAAACTAATCCAAACCACAAAAACATTCTGCCAACCTAAAGCTTGGTAGGGTTATCTCCCTTCTATGAGAAAACAAATACTGTATTAATATTTTATAATGTTGTATTTATGTACTACAGGTATTAGCAACTGACATAGATGATGGTAGAAATGCTAACATAACATACAACATTATTGGTGGAAATGCAGGAGAACCATTCAAAATAGAACCAATTTACAGTGGTATTGTCAAAGTCAAGTATAAAGCCGATCGTGAAACTAAACCTAACTACCAACTGACGATTGAGGCCAAAGATGGAGGATCACCTACAGTGCAGTATAGTACATGTCAGCTCCATATAGAAATTACAGATATTAATGATCAGCCACCAAACTTTCCAGTTACAAAACCTGTCAATATTTCTGAAGGTTAGATTATACCAGAAGCTAGTATAAGATAAGATAAGATATGTTTATTTCCAAAAATGGGCCCAAAGGGACACAACATAGCAACATACAAAAATTGACATGTGATATAAATATAAAGAAGAAATTAAGTACACTAGTAATATCAATAATAATTAAATATTCATAAATGTATGAAGTACACTGATTAAATTGGTATGTTCGGGGAATACACATGTCGTGCCATCAGATTATATATTACCAAAAAAAAAGAAAAAAAGGCAGTTGTGGAAAAGCAACAAAGGGCTGGTGCAAGAGTACATTTGTCCTGAGTATAATAACAAATAATCTAAATGTTTAAGTCAACCTTTTTAGAGTCCATCTCGCCCCTTGACTACAACAGTTTTTTTGTACACTAGTATTTGAAGGCATTTATTGTCAGCCATTTTAATGTTAATGCAATTAACTTTAATAAGGATGGTAGAACCAAAGGATTTTAGTTCTTTATCATTAGTAACAGCTTAAAATCTGTTCAGTGTTGTTGTTACTAAAATGAAGATTTCAGTCTTTGAAGTAGAAATATCAACTTAATAATGAAACTGTCTTTGAAATACATGTATAAATCAATGATATTGTGTTTAATTGTATTGTATTATGAACAGACTTGGATTTAGTGGGTTACATGACTGATGTGCTCCCCTAAAACCTGAAAAAATAAAAGATTTTCAGGTAAAATTGGGGTATTGGCCAAAGATTTTGATTGTGTTGTATTGCAACCCTCTTACTTCAAATCCTGTATCTACCCCTGATGAACTAATGTTTCATTTTATGCACGTTTGTTGAATATTATTTTGTAATTTAGTGTTAGATGTAAACATTCATCATTTTCATTTCTATGTATTATAAAAAGATAATTGATGATTTTACAGGTGCTGAAGTTGGAACATTGGTTGCCTTGGTTACAGCCAATGATGTTGACAATCCTGTTCTACAATATGATTTCTCTTATCAGGGAAATCCTGACAATGTTTTTACTATAGAGAAATTTAGTGGGAAGATCAGGCTTGCCAAAAACCTTGATCATGAATCCAGAAAACAGTATGCATTAGGACTTGTGGTATGTTATAAGAATCATTTGAAATAGTTGTCATACTGTTTATTTTTCTTGTACCAAGTCCATTGGATAAGTAGAACAATGGAAATAGAATACTGAAGGAACAAAGAACAAGATTACATAAATCAAAGTCCAGAGACAAGGCAAAAGCAAGAACACCAGAAGGCAGTACCAAGCCGCTACACAACCATAAAACACAATCACTACCAATACAACAATTAAAATTACTAAGAGTGTGAACTCTCAAAAACAGTGACATAACACAAGGTTCATCAATCAATTTTAATCATCTATTTTAAACCGTTAAAAAATCAGTGGTTCAGCCAACAGTGACTTATTTTATTTTAAATTTCCAAAATATTTTTGCTGAATTATGAGAAAAGTGTTAAGAATGATCAATGAAATGCAAAAATGAAATTTTCTTGTCTTGTTGATGATATTGAGATTTGAAGGAAAGTGATTGGTCATAAAAAGAAAAAGATAAGAAATGAAATTCATTATGTGACATAAGGTTGATGCATCATTAAACCTGGTTTAACCCACCATTTTATTAATAAAATGCTCGTTCCAAGTCGGGAATATGACGGCTTGCCAAAAATGTTTTGTGTTGGATTGTGTTTCCCTGATTCAGTCAAATGTTATACAGATTTTCCTTACTGGTCTCTCCCTTTGATCTATTGGGACTTTTGTTGTCACTTTTATTTATATATTACAGGTTACTGATGGAAAATTTGATGATCCCACAACACTGAATGTCTATGTTACTGATGAAAACGATAACAGTCCTGTCTTTACACAACCAAACTATCATGTAAGTAATGTTTTATACCAAACACAGTCAAGTTTCTTCTCTAATAAAATAGGAAACCCCACTCCATTACATGATAGCAATATATTGTGTTAAAACATTAGCAAAGAACATTTAAACTGTATGTAAACATACTTAAGGTTATGGACACATGAAACGGAAATGAAATTTAACATGGAACTTTTATGTATGATGATGAAAGGCTCACACTTAGGAACAATCCTAACAGTAAAGGCAAAAAGTATGTTATTAAATAGCCTTCTACAATTTGAGTTTGGAGCTAAATTTGGTTGTTGTTAATTGTCTCTCATATAGAGCAATATTGTCAGGGAACTTGGCAATCACCACAGGTATGCTGTAAACACAGGAAAGTGAAACATATAACTCCTCTGTATAACCATTCATGAGTTAGGATTGACATAATGTTGTCAGTGTATGTTGTAATATGTTTGAAATGTATACAATACAAAGTAGTAAATTATACAATGTACATGGTGTAAGGAAAGAATTTTTGTTTCCATGTTATTCAATTGTATCAAAAGTTGAAATTTATTAAAGTTATATTTGAAAGAAATAAAACCATTTTTTTCTTTGAACAGGTAAATTTACCAGAATTATCAGCAGTAGGAACTACTTTAATGGTGGATATAAATGCTACAGATGCAGATTCCGGTGCCAATGCTCAGATAACATACAGTATTGTGAATGATGTAACTGGGTCATTCCAAATAGATCCACAGACAGGTTGGTGTCTTAATCAAAGATTTGCAGTGAGAATTTGAAATGTGTTAAATAAAGTTAGTTGTCAGAATATAAACTAACAGATCATTATACAACTACTTTGATATTTACTATCGAACCTTGATGGCTTGTACACAAAAGGGGCTAATGAAAAAAAAGAAAATGTGTCAATGGGACACCTATGCCACCACCATACAGATATATTGGCAAACAGGAAGTAGGTTTGCAACAGATTTGAAAAGGGGAGACACAGTATAACTCGTTATACCAAAGCTTCAGACCAAATATCAAAAATCATTCCTGCATACACAAGCTGAGAAATCTTTGACAAAAGGACGTACAGAAGGACAAGGGTAAAACTTAATGCCCCCGTCGACTAATGGCGGGGACATAAAAAGTTAGAATAAGAGGTGTATCTTGGGATATCAAGGCGGAAGTATGTCGAAGTTTGAACAAAGAGACAGTAAAAAAGAGTTGGATACATCCATGAGCTATTACAGTATGAGTCAAAGTTGGAGACATCCATGAGCTATTACAGTATGAGTCAAAGTTCAGTTTTGGTTCTATAAATGGACACAAGTGCTACATAAATTGGTTTTGAAAAGGATTATAATTATTTCTGTTGAAATTCCTAAAATATTGTTATGTTTTATTACAGGTAAAATAAAAACAACCCAGGAATTGTTATTTAATTCAGCCAATCAGATCATAACATTGACTGTGATGGCACAAGACTCGGGCACACCATCCAGATCTACAATGGTAGCTGTTAAAGTCAACATCACTCGAGTCAACCACAGTCCTCCTGTGTTTTCTCTCTCTAATTATACGTAAGTATTATTGTTGTAGAAAAAGTTTTTGGAATTGAATTCTAAAGCAAGGCATCAAAAATTTAGAAACATTTTGTCTTTATGATTTGAAGAAAATATTATCAAGGAAACCAAAGTAAATACAGAGTTTAGAAATTAGAACAATTACCATGTGTAGCCCTACTTACATCAAAATACATCACATATAGAAATGTATTATTACTGCAACAAATTATATTTTTCAATTCAATTTAAATTGAGCTGAAGAAGATACGTTTGAATTTTACCTTGTTCTTTCATACAATTATGTGAAAAATAAAATAGTATATATGGAAAGACCTGTAGATTGACAATGTTCTTTACAAGTTTCTTTCCTTTCAAGTATTGCTGTCAAGGAAAAAATTTATATTTCTAAGTACAATACTGAATACCATAGAGGAGATAATTTACTAATTTTTAGCTATGAGGTTTGTTGAAGCCCGAAAATTTAAATCTGCTAAATTAAAGCCAGTTTATCTCTATATATTTTCTTAACTCAATTTTCCTTTCGCAAAAATTGATGACCGCTATGAGATTTAATCACCAGATTTTACTACTGCAAACATTACCCACTGTATGATATATTATCGTTTTTGTTATTTAAATCTGTAAAAATGCATTTTTAATATATTTTTAGTGCTGTTGTAAGTGAATCTATGGAAACTGGATATTCCGTGATTCAGGTTACAGTTACTGGAACAGATCAAGTTACGGATTACTCTATAATCAGCGGTCATGACAATAAATTCCGTATAAACCAGAAAACTGGCATTATAACTGTCAGCGGAGATTTGGACAGGGAGACCAAAGATAAATATGTCGTCAAAGTATCGGCAGTTGTACGAGGTGCACCTCCACAAACAACCAGTACAAATGTAAATATTATTATTGATGATGTGAATGACGTGATTCCCGAGTTTACACAAACAGAATATACCAAGGTATTACCAGAAAATTACAATAGTGGACAAATTTTCTTAACTGTATCTGCAAAGGATGGTGATTTAGGAATAAATTCTGAAGTAATATATTCAATAACATCTGGAAATGATAATGGAATATTTAGAATCAACAATGAACTCGGGAGTATCAGTATAAAAATGGGCTCATCGTTAGACTATGAAATGGAAACATCACACAAACTGATAATCAGTGCAACCGATTGTAGACAATGTTCGAATAATGTCCGAAAGTTATCAGCATATTCAACAGTACTGATTAATGTTACTGATATCAACGACAATATGCCACATTTTCCTCAACCATTTTACTACCTCACTATTCGGGAAAATATGCCAAACATGTCTTATGTTGGAGAAGTCCATGCAAATGACAAGGATGCTGGAATTTTTGGCATTTTAACTTATCAAATGACCTCGTCAAGAAATTATAACAATTTTTTCCACATTGATTCAAAAACTGGGAATATTTACACAAAAGTTATGTTTGATTATGAAAACTTACCTGTGCTAAGTCCTGGTTTACATAGTTATGACCTAAAGGTTATTGCTACTGACAGTGGAGGACAATCAACAAATGTTCCAGTCGTCATTTTAATAACAGACGTAGACGAATTTAACCCTGTCTTCTTCTCAGACAAATTTACTTTCACTGTTCCTGGCAATGCTAAACCTGGTCATGTGATTGGCCAAGTTAATGCTACCGACAAAGATGGTGGTGACGCAGGAAAAATATTTTACACATTAAGTGACACAAATGATTATTTGGATTATTTTGGAGTAAATGTAACAACAGGTCACGTTTTTGTCAAACTTGGATTTAATTCAAACCCACAAAACAGAAGACGTAGATCATCAGATTCTCATTCTCTGATGAAACGTTCATTAGACCAGAATGTGATAAATTTAGTAGTGACTGCTAGTTCAGGGGTCACAGACTCCAATAAAGCTACTGCAGTGTTAGAAATATCAGTTGATGAATCTTGTGCAGGATGTGCCCTTGTTCAAGAACAAGTACAAGAGGCAGCAATTTCTACAACCGTTATTGTAATTATCATATTAGTGGTAGTTCTGGTTATAGCAGGAATAATCATTGTTGTTATTTTAGCACGGTTTAAATTCAGGAAAACACCGCCGCCTGTAGCTCAAGTATATGAAGGAGATTTTAATGATGCTTTCGATTTTCCTACATCACCTTCTAAAGCTAGAGAGGCTTATAATTACAACGATCAAATAATTACTCCTGATGTTTCTGAACAATCACATCATTCTGCTTCAAGTGGGCGTGGTTCCGTAGAAGCAGATGAGGACGATGAAGTGATGAGAATTAATTCACAGTCAGTATTAAATAACTCAAGTGGATATCGTAGCAAAAATATGCCAGATTCTGGTTTACCGGATGATGACAATTTATCTGAACCATCAGTTCAGAATTCAAAAGACTACTTAGCAAAACTAGGTATAGACACTACGATTATAAATAAAAAATCAAAAAATAAAATGCAATCAATTGAACATTTCTCAGATGAAGGAGGAGGCGATAGTGAAAGTATCAACATTTCAGAAATAGACTATAGCAAGTTTGGTCCAATTAATGATACAAGCTTTAGTGATGGTGGAAAGGACTTAGGTTTCCACGAAATTGAACCTCATCATGAGGGGACAATATCAAATGTGATAAATAGTGAAGAAGAATACTCAGGGTCCTATAATTGGGACTATTTATTGGACTGGGGACCACAGTATCAACCTTTAGCACATGTTTTTGTAGAAATTGCTCGCTTAAAAGATGATTCAATACAACCTAAAAAACAACCTGTGCAAACTGTACCGCAAAGAAGCATAAACACTTCATTGAATCCTCAGGTAAAAATGGTGCCACCGCCAATCATAACGAATGCTCCGCCCACTGCTGTACCACAGCCAATCAGATCTAGTCATGGTACAAGTAAATCTAATCGGACTAGTAATAACATGACTACATCATTTCAAAACATGCCTCGTTCTCCAATAGCACATGAATCAAGTTTTACCTCTCCAGCACTAACACCTTCATTTACACCGTCTCTGTCTCCGTTAGCAACTAGGAGTCCGGAACCATCTTATAATGGGCAGAATATGGTACATTCACATCAAAATACAAACCGTGGTATGCAAAATAGGGGTCGTCAACATGGAAATGGACATGTAATATTGACCCATGACCCAGAAGAGGAATTAAGAATATAAATACATTTTGTTAAAGTGTTATATTTAAGACATTTTAAGTTTACTTACAAAAAGATATGCAATTTTTTACATGTTGACTTTTTACCTATTTTTATACAAAAGTTTTATAGTATTTTTTAAAGAAATCTCCTATTCATTTTGTCATATGTTTTTGCAATAACCTAAAAGACAAATTTTAATTTAATTATCAGACATCCAAGTAGAAATATAACTGTAGTAATAACAGTTTTGTCACACTTTGTCATTTCATTTTTACCAATAATAACTACTTGAATCTTCATGTGCCAAATGAATCAGTTTAAATACATAACTGATTAAAATTGTCATTTTGTAACATATGAATATTACTTAGATACATATGTAATATTAAGGTCAATGACAAAATGCAAAAATGACTTTCCAAATAAGTGTTTAAAATGATTCTTTTTTAATTGAATAAAACTTATTTTTGTATTATAAAGATAGTGCAATGACATATCAACCTATCTTAAGATCTGATACTTATTGTGTTAATTTTACATCGAGTTTACAGAACAACTTCTTCTGCCATACCTCAGGGGAAATGGAATCTTTATACTATTTTCTTTTTAGCTTTAACTTTTTATTTTTCTATACAATAATGTTTTATTTAAAGCCTTTTTATTATTCAGCTTTAAATTGACACAAATACTTTACATTGTGGCATGCTATTATTTTCCTTGTTTTAAATAAAAAAAAAATTGATATTATTTTTTTTAAATAAATACTATCCACAATCTAGATCAAAATGCTATGCATGTTTTTCAGTGTAACCCTTTTTTTTTTCTTTTAAGGGGTTTTAATAAGTCCTGTTATGATTATGAAAAAACTAAACATTCCAGATGAATTGATGGTATATAAATCAATATTTGTGTAATTGGGTCATTCCTAGTGCTGATTTAACACGATAACTTATATAATGCATTCAAAAACTTATTTTTTTAATTAAAATATGGTTGTTTACCATTATGATTATGCAAAGTATTCATTTTTTTTTTCTAGCTAAATGTATTATTTTTATTTCCCATTTATTCTTTGAAATTCTGCTGTAAAAAACAAGTAAACCATACTTTTTGAATTTATACATGTTGATTTATTTAATCCTATTTATTTAAAGTTAAGCTTAAAAAGTCAAAAAAATTCAAGTCACTTTGAGCTAAAAAAATAAAACAATAATTATTTCAGTTTTTCAGACCAAGCTTCCTTATAAGCCACAAAATTTTGAAAAAAAATTTTGTGTGAAGCTTTGAGAGCTCGAGCAATAACATAAATAGATTGTATAACAATTTCTTCATTCTTTCTACTCTACATTTTTAACAGATCATTTTTAGACTTTAGATCTATTAAGGTAGCTTTAGTTTGTTGACATATTATTCTATTTGCATTTAATTGTTGCAATGTTTTTGTATGTGTATTCCCTTGTTATTAACTTGAAAAGTGCATCAAGGGACATAACTCTGTTTCCTATATCATCATCATATGGGTGTCATTGTATTTAAATATTCATATTTCATTATCATAATGTTGATATATTATATTTTTAATAATAAAAAACAAACTATTAAATAATGATGAAACTGATTTATGTCCTATTTATTTGAAAACCATGTCAATATGGTAGGATTGATGAAACAGAAAACCACTAGAGCCTATCAAGAGTGTGAATCTGAGGGAAAACTATGACATTTGAAACCCTTTCAAAACTGAGCACTGGTAAAATTTTTCAAATGAGAGCATCTATCAAATAAAAGACTGCACAGAATATTAGAGAAACTGTTAAAAATGAGGACTAAAATACCTGTTGAAACAGAATGTGACAATCTGCTAAAACACAACACTAGAAAAACCTTAAAAGTAGAACACCTGAGACACTTACTAAAACACAACAATAGAGAAACCTGTCAAACAGAACACTGGAGACACCTACTAAAACACAACACTAAAGAAACCTTAAAAGCAAAACACTCGAGAACCTACTAAAACACAACACTAAAGAAACCTTAAAAGNGAGACAATACTAAACACAACATTAGAGAAACCTGTCAAACAGAACACTGGAGACACCTACTAAAACGCAACACTAAAGAAATTTGTCAAACAGAACACTAGAGACACTTAATAAAACACAACACTTAAGAAATTTGTCAAACAGAACACTGGAGACAACTACTAAAACACAACACTAAAGAAACCTGTCAAACAAAACACTGGATACACCTCCTAAACACAACACTAGAGAAACATGTCAAACAGAACACTAGAGACACTTAATAAAACACAACACTTAAGAAATTTGTCAAACAGAACACTGGAGACGCCTACTAAACACAACACTAAAGAAACCTGTCAAACAGAACACTGTACTAAGCACAACACTAAAGAAACCTGTCAAGCAGAACACTGGAGACTCCTACTAAAGACAACACTAGAGAAACCTATCAAAAAGGACAAAGGAGACACCAACTAACACACAACACTAGAGAAACCTGTGAAGCAGAACACTGGAGACCCCTACTTAAACACAACACAACAACCCACTAAAACAACACTATAAAAACTTGTCAAACAGAACACTAGAGACAGTACTAAAACATAACACTGGAGACGCCTACTAAAACACAACACTAAAGTCCATACTCCTACTCCACAACATTGGAGAAACCTGTTGAGTAGAACACTGGAGACGCCTACCGGTACTAAAACAACAGAACAATCTACTAAAACACAACACTAAAGAAAAAACGCGCATTTACTGCACAATATTGGGCTACTCAACTTGGTTCTCGAATGGGAAGATAATTAATGTTCTAAATGTACCCCACCCAACAAGTTCCAAAGGTTAAAACATTTCTTACTTGTCAATCACTCCTGCAATCCTGCTCTTGTTGGCACATGTCCTCTTCAATTCATTGAACATGGTTTCAAAGAAACCTTTGAGTTATTTAGGAAAACCAGAGTCTGTCAAGAGAATTTATCGCTCACCTGGACCATGGCAGACATAGACAGTCCAAATGTTCAAGACATAGTTTGGTTCCGATTGGAAAAGGATTTTCAGAAAAGATCTTTCAATGTGT
>MJUU01042892.1:0-11926 GCA_002080025.1 Modiolus philippinarum
GCTGTAAAGGGTAGCACAAATATTGTGTGCAAAATTTTCCTTGCTAGCCCTGTCATTCTTATATCTTACCTACAAAATAAATATAACATGGTGTGATCATGAAATCAAAACTAACCCTATAGCCAAAGATTCAATAGCATAATAAGAAGTACACAATTAAAGTGTATATATAATGTTGAGTGCACTCATTGGGGGCAGCTACATGTACCGCCATCTTGTAATAATCTCAAGAGCATAATATATTTCGGTGTTTTCCCTTAAATTTCATTTGTAAAGAGCTTCCACCCCCCCCCCCCAAGCGCTTTCAAAAATTCAAATTGCATTGATGAAGAACAACAATAATAGCGTTGTTCCATTGCTTTGTTTTGCCATGTAATCGTGGAGACTTTGTCTTATGTGCATTTACTGCATGTCCCTTCATTGCCTATTATATCAGATAAAAGATAATTATATATCTATTTTATTCTATGCGGATATTGATTGTATAAGTTGTAAAATATTTTCCAGTAAACTAAATTTACAATATTTCGGTATTTTGTTATTTAGTATGCAAAACAAGTATTACAAAGAATTACTTTGCAATCTAAAGGATGAAAATACCAACTGAAATAAAGGATATTTGCATCTGAAATGCCACAGACTTATTATTCAAAACACTGACAACTGTATCAACAATAATATTTCGAACTGGTCTATCCAGTGCAATAAATTTTGAGCAGTTTTAAGATTTCAAAGATTGTAATTCCAAAAAGCAAAAAGATCAGCTGCTTAATTGTATTTTAGCACGCGATCATGTTGTTAAAACGAGTTTAATCCCATTGTAATTTTTGCTCCTGTCACAAGTCAGGAATATGTGGTCATTGGCTTGTCCTTGTCTGCTTAAAAAATTATTTTCTTAATATTTTGGTTATTGGACGTGGTTGGTGTCCATTGATTTATTCACTTTTTTACTTTTTGGGGCCATTTAGAGCTTGCTATATGGTGTGAGGTTCCTCACTGAGTTAGAAGACCGTACGGTACGTGACCCCTAGATGCTTTATTTTGGGCCGTTTTAACTTGGAGATAGGATGTTGTCTCCTTGACATTTATCCCATTTCCTTTCTTTTTCATATCTAATAAATGATGATGAAATGTCTTTTATTATAGGCCAACTGACTAAATGGAACGAAGAATAAAATATCTAACTACATATTGTAGAAATTAATTATAGAAAATCAGCAAATCAAAGATCTAATTTGTAGGGAAACCTTTCATTAGTGTGTTCTCTTTTTTAACGAATTATTTCACAATAGATAACAAATGTAGACATTTATATGTCTCGCATGCCTACTCTAGACATATCCATGACATATAAAACTAATTTGATAAACAAAACAAAACTTTAAATGGTCACTTTAGATCAAGGTTAAAGGAAATATGCATATTGATGTAAATCTGAAACTATCTTTTACCAAATATCATTAGCCATCCATCTGCAGAAATGGAGAAATTTCATCATGAGATCGGCAGTTTAGCGGCGAGCACTCTTTGACCCTTCTTTCAAAATTACGTTTTGTCTTATGCTTTTTCTGTTCCAAGATAGTGGTCATTGAGTTTAGTAGTCTACCTGTATTGGGTTTCATTCGCATGTTTATGATACTATAGGGAAACGGGATAGAGAAAGGGGAGGTTGGGGTACCCATAAACCGGTTTAACCCTACCACTAGCTTTTGCTAGTGCCGGTACCAAGTCCGGCTATCCCGAGTTCCTATCGTTATTTATGTTTGTCTCTTGTTTTCATTATTGTTTTTCTGGTGCAGTTTGCTTGTAGATTGTGGCTTGTGATTGTAGTTCCTGGCCATTGTAGGTGTTTGCTGTTTTCCTGTTTTTGTAATTCAAAGTCAAAAGCCGCTGGCAGACAGTCCGGTACTACCAAAGAGCAACCTGGGTAAACGTTCTATAAGTCATTGCCTCTCAACATACTGTTTTTGAGGAAACTTACCAAATCGGGAAAAAAATTTGCGATGAAATTGATGTCAAGGCTGACAGTCTAAACTTAATATTGAATATCATTGGCCTAGCATTTACCGTTCCTGAGAGCCTCGTTTAATGAGAAAATTTGAATGTGGCGATTACATGTAGTACATGAAATTGAAGTCAAAGTCATATGCTGTATGACAGACAGTCGTGTAATTCTCAAGAGCAGACAACATACCATACAATGTACCAAATACCTCTGCACTACCACTTGAAGCTATTGCGACGTGTTCACTTGAGCATGACGTCAAGGTCAAAAGCCTTTTGTTAGACAGTCATATATTACTATAGTGCAACCTATACAATAAATATGATTACCTTGTTATTGAGAAACTGATATAGTAAAAAAAAACTTCAACTTCACTAGGTCGTGAAATTTAGGTCAAGATTAAAAGCCTACGTACCACTCAATAGCAACCTACATGCAAACTGTCACAACATTACTTCGTGCAGTTAATGATAAACTGACCAATTCAGAAAAAAAATATAAATGGTCACTAGATCATGAACTTGAGGTCAAAGTCAAAAGGAATATTGCAGTCAGATACTAACCAATACAAACCTATATTCCAAATATTGACCTACCACTTGTAGTTATTGACAATAAAACATAATCACAAAAACGTACCCGGACACTGGACTTCTTCGATCCATTGTTTAGTTTTATGTTGTATTTGTAGAGATTTGCCTACATGTGCATTTACTGCATATCATTTCATTGTTAATTCGATGTAAGCTACCACTTAAACCAAATTTTGTTCCTTCATCTGAGGGTTTTAAAAGATATTTTGAGTTAATGCCGACGTGATCCTTTGTACGTATATGACTCGCTTTTGAAAAATTTTCGTCGCGGACGAGACAAACATTTTTAATTCTTGTCAAAACCTATTCACCAAGTAACATTATACTCCGAATAATGTTAAGTCTACGGTAATCAATTACGAAAAAACGTGTTGAAACACTTACATTGATATAAAATACAACCAAAATATATAACGAAACACTTAAAAACCTAAATTAGAAATAAATTTGACTCTCATTCTTGACCTTGAGTTGGTTTATTATGCGAAAGTCATTACGACTTCACGCTAAATATCTTACCCGAGTTCTCTATCCTCCGTTCAAAAGCTCATTCCCCTGAACTGCCATTGTTCAATTTCCTACATGTACGAGGTGCATAAACATTATGAAAATATTCAAAAATGATGTCATGATGAAATCTTTTAGATCACAAGTCCTTAGACACGAATGTTATATAATATTTAACAAAAAACTGTTCAAATGTAATTCACCAAGGAAAAATGTAATATTTGTTTCCTGTTTCATGATTATAATCAATAAAAGTGTTCCGTCAAAACGTTCAATATCTGTCACTCTCAGAAGTTGAATGCATTTAAAATCACGTTTTATTCTTTCATATTTTTTCTTCAATTAAGTGTAAAACAAATGTCTTATTTGGGTAAAATTTTACTTTCGTTCATCCATGGCAATTGCAAATATCAACGTATTTATACTCCGCGATCTTTTCAGATCTTTTCATAATATTGCTAAACACATCTGTAAATATATGATGAATTACAGCATTAAACTAGAAAAACTATGATCAAAGCTCACTTATATATACCCCGCTCCCCCATTTAGTTCCAGAAAAAAATCAAATAAAAAAAATCAAGGCAAATCAAATTTTTAAATGACAATATGCACTGAACATTGAATTTCACCACATGGTCTAACATGCAGACATGAATTTTGCAAAACGCTTGTGCGTGGGAAAATTTTGATTGATTGTTTGATGTTTTACGCCTACTTCAGCAATATTTCAGCTATATCGTGGCGAGAACTATTATGTATATTGAACAACTATAATCAATATAAAAATATCAATGTAAAAACATATACATGGTGAATAAAAGGATATGGAGTAAATGCACATGAGACAAAGTCTCTACAAATACATGGTAAAAAACAAGCAAAGGAACAACGCTTTTATTGTTGTTCTTCATCTTGAAGTCACCATGAGGCCTTCAAAATGTAACTTTATACAAGTAAAAACAAACGTGTAAAATATTCAAAAAACATAATAGAAGAAATGTTAGTTTAACTGTTGCAATATTAGAAACTTTAAGAAAGACCAATCTTACTAAATAATTTGACTGTTTTTTTTTAAAATTGAATGATTTTGTCGCCAGCGACGTTTGTAAAAAGGGCTTTAAGACAATCAACAGAATAAAAATCACGCCTGATATTGGCCCCATTTACACATTCAATATTTTTTGGTGTTTTCCCTTCGATAACGTTTGTACAGAGCGTGATGGATGGTATAAGGACACCTGCAGGAAGTACATTCATGTCTGTCATCACTGTTGAGAATAAAATTATGTGTTGTTCTGGTGTGTCCGATACGACATCAGGTCAACAGTACCTGTTTCCCACGGTTTTTACCTTAGGAACCAACTTGTTTTCCGACATCTGACTGTATTCCATGCAGTTTATTATTCATTTCCGGATCCTATTTCAACTGCCATAACTTCAAAACGTATTTACCGATTAAATGCTTCATGTCAGTGTACTGGATAATCCGCCATCTCATCATCAAGTGCATCTTTGGTTTCTGGTCAACAACTGTGTTTCCATTAATCTCCACATGACTAGTGATCAAAACATAAATGACTGCTTTGTCTAATGCTACAAGTTACATGTAGAATTCGGCTATTTTCAAAATAACTGGGTGTTTTGTTTTTCGACTTTCAATTCCCAATAGGCATGAAAGGGAATCAGAACAGACAATGAAATTGAGTGCCAAGTTAATAACATTAGCTTCAGCAGTAAAAATGGAACCTGAGGATGGTAGCCGGACTGCTGCTGAACGGTCTTCAAAAACGGCTGCAGAAGCCACCCTGTCTCCATCCTTAAAACCATCTGTGTAAATTTGCGAGTATTCAGGATATATTTAATTCTTGCAAAGTCCTGCAGGATAAGCAAAGGATTGGTATCAAACTTTTCATATTTGTGTAGTTAAAATTAAATGCTGGTTTTGGATTCAGTCATGGAGGTTTTTTGGGGGGAATCTATTGATGTTATTATACGGAATTTATATTAGCAGATTCTAGGTGTGGTTTGATTCGAAGCAGCCCATTAGGTTTTTATAACGTTTGGGCGTTTTTCATAGTCAGCTTTGTGAAGAGGTTTGAAAACACAGTTGTGAGAAGGATTGGAAGGATACGCTTTAAGCTTTGTTGCATATTGTAAACCAAGTTTGACACGTCTGTCCTCCAAGGATGGTTCATTATCTGCTGCATAGACTCTCCACATTAGAAGTTCGGAACATACTCAAAAAAGACGCAAACCTTGGTAATCAGTGACATCTAATTAATTAAGGTATGACGTAAATATACGATCCATAATCTAGCTTTGATCGAATCAATGATCGATATGAATTAAAAAAAACACAGTGCTATCCGCATCCAAGTCGGTACTCGACACAACATTTAAAATATCTTATTATAATGCTTTGAGGCATTTATTTTTTAGCATTTTAATATCGGAGAGAAAGGAAAGTTTACTGTCAAAGGTTAAACCAAGGAACGTGGCCTCTTTTACAATAGTTAGTTTTATCGAGTCTGGGTATATTTTCCGCTTACAACAGAAATGCATCCCGACTGTTTAAGAGCTTGAAATTTTAAAACCGTTTTCAATTGCCAATTTTGCGATTCTGTTGAGACACAGTTGCAATTGGCGATCTTACCACGATAGCAAATCAGGATATCATCCAGGTATAGAGATCTGTAAATGCTATCTTTCAAGACCTGAGCCAAACTATATATTTTTATACTGAGTAATGCAACAGAGAGGACACTCTCTTGCGGAACACCCATCACTTGTTAAAATTAGTCAGAAAAGGTCGAATTGACTCTGAAGTTGAGAAAATTCTCAATAAAATAAAGGGAAGCTTCCACTCAAGCCCATATCAAAAGGATGTTTCCATGTTGTATGTCGAAAAGGATAGACACAACATGTTCTTTCTTTTAAAATGCATTTCTAATGAATGTTTCAAATCGAACAAGATGGTCTAATGTGGTCCTACCGTGTCGAAATCAATTTTTAATGTTGGACAATAGACCGTTCGATTAAAGATAGCAAACTAGACGAGTGTTTATCATCAGTTCTATTGTTTTGCAGACACAACTAGTTAAAGTTATTGGTCTGTAATTTGATGGTTCGGAATGATCAATGACCTTTGCCCGGTTTTGGAATAGGTACTTTAGTTGCTTGTTTCCACATATGTGGTAGTTTCCCTGTTTCCAAAATATTATTAAGGAGTTTAAATAGAATTTCCAGAGTTGTTTTAGGAAGATGTTTGAGAAGTTGATAATGGATATCGTCAGGACCACATGCCATGTCATGTGCCTTATCCAAAAATGTTTCAATTCATCCATCGAAAACAATCTGTTGTATTCCTCTGTATTTTTAGATTTAAAGGTTAGTTTTTTTTTTCCTTAATTCGCTGGAAGTTTGATCCTAGATTTTTAAAAGAAGAAAGAAGAATGTTTCTCAAAACTTTCTCCAGTTTTATTTGCAATATCTCTTTCAGATGTTAAAATATCTTGTCCTTTTTTGATGTTATGGACATTAGCTTTAATATTTTTACCCTTGATTTTTTGTACCATATTCCATCCTTTCTTCATAGGGGTGTGGCGATTTAATTTTGAAACAAAGTTACGCTAAGAAGTGCGTCTTCTTTGTTGCAAGGTTCTTCGAGCTTTTGAACAAAAAACGCGAAAATTGCCAAGATTGTCCGTCGTTTGGTGTGTATTGAAAAGTTGCTCTGTCTTTTAAACGATTTTTCAGAGCATGTCGCAGTTATCGTCAAAGGCATCGGCAAACGAATACCGAAGCAA
Organism: Modiolus philippinarum; assembly: GCA_002080025.1. Taxonomy (NCBI): domain Eukaryota; kingdom Metazoa; phylum Mollusca; class Bivalvia; order Mytilida; family Modiolidae; genus Modiolus; species Modiolus philippinarum. The sequence goes on from MJUU01042892.1 coordinate 6,915, forward strand.
GAATGAGGAAAGGGGAAATTCCAAAATCATAAATCCAAAATCACGGCAATTCACAGCAACACGAATTGAGACAGTATGACAAAGACACAACAAACAAACAAAAATGAACAAAAACTCCACAAAACTAAAGCACTAGCAGTGTGAACCCCTATAAAAACTGAGGTATCATCAGGTGCTCCGGAAGGGTAAGCATGATCTGCTCCACGCGTTGCACCCATCATACTGCCAATGAAAAGTCCGATCTTGTCGCAGTCGGTGTTAGTCAGTCCGGTAACAAACTCTGGATCTACCCAAAGATATCTGTTCTCATTTGTGAAACAGAAACATTGTAATAGTCTGTCAAATCGTGGTGACGACCGTAAAACTTCTGAAGTGACAATTGCAATAGTGACTGAACATACCCTTGATGTATAAGTTTTTGAGACAGTAATTTCGCTCTGTTGACAAAATCGCTGTACATTCTACAGGCACGGCAATAGCGAATGAGTTGTGAAATGAACACGCCATATGCCAGAGAAGTGGGAATATTACTGCTCAAAAACGGGAAGTTCATTATTGAAAAGTCGAAATCATCACGCTTGTCGTAAAGTTTTGTTTTCAGACTCCAGAGTTGTCGATGTAGAGGTATAAGTCCAAATATGATGAAACATAGGTTTCCCATGACGTTTGGGTTTGACGAGGTTTTCGGTATACATGGTATAGATTTATCTGCTATAGACAGTATTTTTTCACTGAATGGACTTAAGGGATCAAGAAAATCTTCAAACGATTCCGATTTAAATTCTTTTCTACGTGTTTTCATAGAGTGTCCAATCAACTTTATCAAATTTAAAATTTCATGGTTTTTTTTCCTAGTTGTAGAATAAACATATTGAAGAATTATTGGAAAGTGATCACAACATACGTCATCGTGTACTTTCAAAGAGACGTCCAAAAGTAGAGATGGGTCAGTTATAGTTAGGTCTATAGCTAAGTATTCCCAATTTTTAGGATCCAAATTTTGGTGTTTTAACCGTGATTAAAGATACATTAACTTTCCTATTACTTTATGTATTCAATCTTTTTATCTTCGTTATTCAACACAGAACTACCCAACAGTGGATTGTGAACATTGTTATCGCTATTATTACAAATGGGGCGGGAAGTTGGTCAGTCAAGGTTTTAAGTTGACTCATACTGGGGTTGAAATTTGGTGGTAAATATACAGAACACAATGTGATTGTTTTGTCTAAAGAAATTCTCACTGCAACAGCTTGAAGATCAGTATTTAGATTAACAGTACTGTTAAGAATATTAGTGACAAGAATGGCTGAGCCGCCCAGCAAATTGTTCATTTTCATTTTCCGAAATGGCCATACAGCTCATTAAAATTGTTGCAGTTGGAATTAACATATGTGTTATGGTCTCATGTTCATTTACTCCATATCCTTTCGTAAAATACGTAGGTGCTGTAGAGAAAGCAGCTCTTTACATTTAAACGCATCACTTTTCTTCAGGTGCGTTTCCTGAAGACAAAATGCCGCAGGATGAAAAGCATGAATTAATAAAGTTATTTCTATAAAATGAATCTTGAAACCTCGGCAATTCCATTGTATGTTGTTGTTCATTGTAGTTGTATTGGTGATTTTTTTCCCTATCGGGAAACAGATGGTTCACGACGCGATGTACCACTTACAGACGAAGACCTTCTATGTGGTCGCTCATTTTCGATGTTGTTTTCTGGTTTGGATGTATTCATTTAGGTCTCTAATGTTCCCCAAATATCAGTATTCCACCACGGTTTTTGGCGTGGACAGGATGCTTTAGATGCCTCAGTGTCTTCGTCTGAAGATCGGCTTCCATATCTATTAGATGTGCTAATAGACAAATTAAGACTTGTCACATCTGTTCTGTCTTTGACTATTTGCAGTTTTAGACTTTGTTTTATCTGCAGACGATGAGCGTTCTGCAGATTTTCCTACATTAGATCGAGATATATCAGAAGAAGGTTTTTGTTTAGTTGACTTTGAATTACTGTTACATTTTGTGTAGATGATGATTGTCCTTTTTGTGGAAGTTGAAGATTGTTTTGACTGGGTGGTTGTTTGTGTCCTGGTGGTTTTTTTTATATTTTGTTGGAGTTTGAAACTGTTTTGACATGCAACTTTGTGGGGTTTTGGCTATCATATGGCCAGGTTAAGATTGTCTTAGTCTCTGAGCCACCATATACGATAAAGAAGGCCGTTGTCCGACTTTAACTGCATATGAAGAAATTACTGTCATTACAGTGTTGGGTGTTGAATTTTGTCAACGGGCGTCACTGTAAGAGATGTTTTTCTATTTTTTTATTTTAAGAATTTTCTTTTCTTTAACATATAAAGGACAATCTCTCGGGGAGGATACTGCTATTGAGAGTTCTGTGAGGAGATGCCGAAACTTTGATCAAGACAAAAAGTTAAACAAAGTACTGTATTATAAGCTCAACGTATATTTAATGGCCGAAGCGGGAGTCTGAACAAGTATCGCACCTTCCGGGATCTCGTCAACCATCGACATGGGTCTCGACACACGGCATTTGTGTCGTCTCTGTCAATCCGTTTTATACTCTAAGCTCAAAAGATGCTGCGGGCCTATTCATCAGCAGGAACCGCGCACGGCGGCAGTGAATTTTGAAAATGCTCCAAATTTCCATTGTTCGTAAACTTGTTGTTGACAAGTTACGCACACGTTAGACGAACGCGCAGGATACGCCTTACACAAGCATAGTGTGATATCTTGTAGTTTCTAGCACTTTGTTTTAAAGGTATAAAGAACGCACTCCGTGCGTCATTATAACTAACGATTGATGCATTAACAGTATGAACGGTTTTTTTATAAGTAAAATTTCTATAGTTATGAAAATTGATGTTTTATTTTAGCATTATATTGACTTGTATGATTTGTAAATAAACTATGCCCTTTTCTTGGGTCCTTCTTAACCTGCAGTTCTGTCCTTTTTTGGTGGCATTATTAATCGGTATGGTATCTACATTGATATGAAGAATTCAATTTATTCGAAGCATGATCGTCAGAATGTTGTCTTTGACGCTATGTGCAGACCTTCGATGCACGCCGTTGTGCATTCGTTTAGGATGAATAAAAATGCGCTGGTAAAACGATTTTGAAACGATGCCATACGACGTTACACGTTTTGTGAGCACTGCAGATCAGGTGTCGATGAGATTAGAGGGTTGTAAAGGGTTACTTTCATACAACGTACACGACCATTTTTATTTTTCGTACATTGTACAAAACCTTTATGATATAGCGTATATTCGTACAAAAACATGCATCGTACAATGTTCACGGCAGATCGATTTGACGGCTGTTTTTGTACATCGTACAGGGCCAATTTTTATTTTTTGTACATCGCACACGGACCCCCCCCCCTTTTAGAATCCCCAGTTTATGTTGCTGTGTAAGTGGTAAGTCTGACGTTATGAATACTTCCAACAAGAGAATTTCTTAGATTTCTATAACGAGTGCCAACAGTTTTAACAAAAATTCTCGATTGTCGGCACACGTTGGCAAAAACGTTGTAGTGCGACAAGACCTTACAATATAACAAACACGTTGACACATGCACACAATGGATACTTTGGCTAAATGCTTTCAATGTTGGCCTCGTGTCTTTGATAACTTGACGAACGTTGCACCTATTATCGTATCATGTAATGATGGTTCCATACAACTATTCATTGCACGTATATTGATGTGTCATTTTCATTGTATAATTCATTAAATTAGATAACAGTTGCCAGTTATCGACTCGCTGATTTAAGCAAACTATAATTCTAATATGACTCTCTTCTTTGGCTTTGAAGATAAAGCTATGTACTAATTCCAACAACATTTTTTAGCACATGCGTATATCTTTTACAAAAGGACAGTTGTAATGAACAGTTTCACGTTTTTTTTCACTCAATATCCACGTGTAAATAAAGTTTTAAATAATGAATCACCCAAAAGCTTTATCAGATAATGACAATAATAGAAATTTACAACAGTTATTGAATTTACGACTCAGAACTGAAATTGACATAACCGTAACCTAGCAACGAATGTGTTGTTGTTATGAAATCTTATCCATGTTCCATATCATGCTCTACAAATTAGACATAAAAAAAATAACTTTTAACTTTAATAAAATTATTAATATGAGTTTTATTCCTTTTTTCTTTTTTTTTTTCTTGGCTTCAAATATAACTTAACTAAACAGTCATATAAATCAGAAATACAACCAGCTCACATTTATACCCACTTCGATTTTAAGATATTCTTATTTTATATTTTTACAATAGATTATTTGAATAAATTCATAAGCTTATGAGCAACTTGTTTTAATAAAGTAATGAATTTAGATTTCTCTATGACCATATATGTGTGTTTGCATGCAGTTTTCCGACATATTTTAATTCTAGTGTCAAACCAAATATTGCCCTCTAAGAGCCGCTTCGAATGTTCAAAACGCTTGTTAAATATATTAGAATCGAAATAGATTATTGCAATTGGGCTCTATGCGAATTAGAACATGGTCAGACCTTATATTTGTCTTCATTTTATACCTCGCTGTCGCTCGGTATAAAATATTGACAAATATAAGGTCTGCCCATGTTCTAATTCGCATAGAGCCCCCTTGCAATAATCTATTTCTTAATTTGTGCCTTGAATACTTTGCTAACACTTTATTAAGACTGCTATATGCATTTCATGCAAATGAGGTTTCCATGAGCGTTTCTTCATAACAAATTCTCAATTTACGTTTTGTTTTTGATATTGAAAACGTCATAAGGAAGTGTCAAAGTGATTTTAAAAAGGAATGTAGTAACGGGTTAGACCTATAGCAATAGAAGATGTTTGGCGAATTCGCCGTTTGTGCGAAAACTGTTAAGTCATCTGATTCTTTTTATGTAATATAATGTATCTATTTGTCTCTGGCTGCACCATTCTTTATTTGGTGGTCAAAATTTTATCGTCTCGTAAATGATTTTAAA
>MJUU01042893.1:30861-57966 GCA_002080025.1 Modiolus philippinarum
CTCCCCAAGACGCAACTGCATGTCAAATATCAAGTGCCTAGGACTACCGGTGTAGGCTGTACAAACTGCTTGCTAAAAACTTTAAAAATTATTCATGGGTGACTAAGGGGCCAGGGCCACTATCTGGGCATGGAATCTGTATGTGATCCCCAAAATGCAACTGCATGTCAAATATCAAGTGCTTAGGACTACTGGTATAGGCTGTACAAACTGCTTGCTAAAAACTTAAGTGATCGTTCATGTGTGACTAAGGGGTCAGGGCCACCATCTGGGCATGGAATTGGTATGTACTCCCCAAGACTCAACTGCATGTCAAATATCAAGTGCCTAGGACTATTGGTATAGGCTGTACAAACTGCTTGCTAAAAGCTTAATGTGATCGTTCATGCGTGACTAATGGGCCAGGGCCACCATCTGGGCATGGAATCGGTATGTACTCCCAAAGACGCAACTGCATATCAAATATCAAGTGCCTAAGACTACTGGTATAGGCTACACAAACTGCTTGCTAAAAACTCAGTGATCGCTCATGTGTGACTAAGGGGCCAGGGCCACCATCTGGGCATGGAATCGACATGTTCTCCCCAAGAAGCAACTGCATGTCAAATATCAAGTGCCTAGGACTACTGGTATAGGCTGTACAAAGTCCTTGCTAAAACCTCAATGTGATCGTTCATGCGTGACTAAGGGGTATGGAATCGGTATGTACTCCCAAAGACGCAACTGCATATCAATTATCAAGTGCCTAAGACTACTGGTATAGGCTGTACAAACTGCTTGCTAAAAACTCAGTGATCGCTCATGTGTGACTAAGGGACCAGGGCCACCATCGGGGCATGGAATCGACATGTTCTCCCCAAGAAGCAACTGCATGTCAAATATCAAGCGCCTAAGACTACTGGTATAGGCTGTACAAACTCCTTGCTAAGAACTCAATGTGATCGGTCATGCGTGACTAAGGGGCCAGGGCCACCATCCAGGCGTGGAATCGGTATGTAGCGTATATTTTCGATTATAAGTCGGTTCGATTATAAGTTGGCAGGTCTTTTCGTGAAGAAAAACTTTGTATTTAGCGTAGTTAACGATTATAAGTCGGTCGGAGATCGTTGTCAAGTTGTGTACCAAAACTTCAACATGAAATCGCTATAATTTATTAAATTGCGTACACTGGAATAAAAGAATGTCTTCTACATGATATAAATGCTGCGTGTGGAGCATTTCATATGTGCTAAAAGCAGCTTATTCACGTTTCTGGCCAAGACATCGTATTAAGGGGGAATAACTGAAGTTTGTTTACTTATATCATAACCTCGGTATTTTGTCATCATACGACCAAATACCCCAAAATATGATAAACGAAATGAGATCAAAAGTATGTGTTTCCAATATTAAAAATTTTTATAGTCGGTCTAAAATTAGTATTAAAATATAAATTATTTCTTTTATATGGAATAAAAGTTAAAAAAAATAATAAACAGTATTGGAAATGTCACATAAGATACAATATGACACTCCTAGGAGAAAGGTGTTAGTTATTGTTGGTTTTCGGTAATTAGTGAAATCAACTTAGTACACAAATAGTGAAACGTAAATACACATTAAGTACCTCCATGATGCTGAAATGAAAAAATCGTGAATTTAGTAAGAAAACAACTAAAAAATGCTTAATCTTTTATTAAAAGTAATAAATAATGTGTCAATAGAACCAGATGATTGTTGAATACTGGCAAACTGTATTTGGTCATCATTGAATGTGTCTACCAGACATTTTACGTTCTCGACTTTCCTCCTTGGTTCTTGGTTACTATCATAAGTCGGATCCCTTCTCTGGAAATGAATTTTAGCTCCCAAATTTCTGACTTATAATCGAGTATATACAGTACTCCCAAAGACGCAACTGCATGTCAAATATCAAGTGCCTAGGACTACTGGTATAGGCTGTACAAACTGCTTGCTAAAAAATGTGTGGCCTAAAAAAAAAATTCTGTGTTTCGGGTAACCTGGCCGACCCTATTTTATACCCCGACCCTAATTTTTTTATTCCCTCTTCACAAAAAATAAAAAAGTGACATCAACCGACCGACCTGGTTTTCGTTTACAGGTTTCCACGATATGACGCTATTAGATCTATTTAAACAGATAATTCTTTCGAGAAGCTAAAAACTGCTCAAAACTGTCCTTCAAACGTACTTTGGAGGTTAAAATCCATGAAAATCACCGAAGATTACTTCAAAACATTGTGACAGGTGCCATTTTGGGTTTACAAAACTAATTGCGGATCGGATCGGAAAAATCACGTTAATTTTCCGGATCGGATGGCGATGTACCAAATAAAAAAAATCAAAAATTTTAAAAAGTTCCGACCTACCGACCCTAATTTTTTTCAGTAAGTTACCGGAAACACAGAATTTTTTTCTTCGGCCTGATCGTTCATTCGTGACTAAGGGGCCAAGGCCATAATCTAAGTAGAGATTAGAGTTGTACCTATAATAATGCAACTGCACATCAAACACTATGGACCTACAATTCACATAAGCTTGTTAATTCACAATAATTTGCAATTGTTGCCACTGCCGCCGCCGGAAACACTATCGCTTTCACAACTTTTTCGTCGCAGGTGAGACAAAAATGAAGACAAATGAAGAGTGTATTCAAATAAAGAGTGCGGACATAGAAATGCAACTTCCAGAAATTTTGTAGCTATTTTTGTACATCTTTAATTACAGAGTATATATATGAAGCAACATATACCTTTTACATATGTATTAAGCTTCAGTGCACAGTTTATAGTAAAATGTCATTGATATTTTTTGTTTTGTATTTCTTTTTACAGCAGTACAGTGTACTTGTTCATCATACATGTATCTATTCTTTCTAAGTTTATCTATTTAATATATCACCCATATTTTCTTTGTTCCTAGTAATGTGCTCTTTGAAATAATCTTCTGGGCAATCGGTGGATGAAAATTTGTTCAATTTGTGCTAACTGCTTAATTTTGGCAAAAAACATAAGTGTTTGTATGGATATTTTGTCCAAGTCTTGAAATTCATAAGACAATGGGCTAAAGTGACATCGTGTTTATGAAATGATCTAAAGGAATTTGGCAAATTGTGATTCATGCAAATTACCTTCCTGTTGTTAAAAGCTTCAAAGAGAGTACATAGTTGTTTTCAGTGCAAAATATCTTCAAAATCATTTTTAATTTCCTGTAAACAAACACACACATTTCATGCTAGACTAAATGTATACAAACCTCCATATTTTGACCAGGTTATCACAGCCTCCTGACACAAGTCGTTTTACTGGTGTCTGTTTATTATATGGATCAAGAAGGGCACCAGGATTTACATATGGAGCAAAACTAACTGCATTACAACCAATCTTTACAAAGAAAATTGATAAATCTTTATGGTCTCAGTCTATAAAAATTATGCATCTTGATTCCTTAACTAGACATAAGTTGACATTTTTTTTGCTGTTGCTCAAATTGCTTGTCAAAAACTTAAAACCAAATGTGCAGAAAATTTTATACTGTACAGCTGAACAAATTGGTATCCATTTTCTGCCATTTCAGTGCATGTATAGTACAACCATTTTTGTAGTGGTGTTCTTTAAAAAGTTTACTTTATTACAAATCAAGTAAGCCCTACATTCCCATACAGAACACATGGTAAAACTATATTTTAATGTCAGCCTTTTTTTAAAGATAAATCATTCATCATGACCAAGTAATTTTTGTTAAATTTCTAAAACTGTAGTTTATAAATTGTTCGTTTTCTCTATTTTGCCATATCAAGTTCCATTCCTTATATTTTTTCTTTGTAATTGTCATTATATGAATTCCTCATTCATTGTAATTATTCCCCTTCCCTATGATCCTTTGCTTGTTTTACTCCATGTCAGATTTCCTTGACATCACAAACTGAATTTACTCAAAACTTGCTCTCTTGAAGAACAACACACCAGTAGCAGTTTTCCAAAAAGATACCATAAAAATGTTATTAGAATAAAAAAATTCACTGTTGCTCTGTTTAAAATGAAACTCACGGTAACAGCTATATATTCATCTCATTGAAGAATTATTTCTTAAATATCTACAGTGTATATTGAACTTACACTATGTGCATTATTTATTTTCTTTGCTGTCCAACTTCCATCACCTGGTGAAAAAAGTATGTATAGATGATGATAAGATCAAAAATAATTTAACATAAAAACAATGAAATGAAATGTATAATTGCATAACAATGAAGTATTTGCATATAAAGCAAAGAAAACTTAACAAACAAAATTCTACTGCTGCATTCTGAACAATATCTAACGTAAAAAATGACATGAACAACGGAAATTTTATTTTTGTTATTAGTATGATTAAGACTTAGCGATACATAAAGGGTAATTGAATAACTACTAAAGGAAATATAATCTTTCTTACTGAATAAATATTGCACTCACAAACTAGTGCAATATCAAATTGTATTTGGCAAAATTTCAAACATTTTCAAGCTACATATAATCCTTCCCAATTCATTGTACTTACTTGTTAAATAAGGTTGGACAAATCAGGAATTTCTGTGTTAAATAAACAGCTGTGCCAAGTCGCATGATACGCCCGTCGTCACCTCTTCAAAACTTTAAGTGATTTAGGTAAGGGATTCTCAATTCAGAAGCACCTATACATGCCTAATTAAGCTTAGTATCTCTTTAAGAATTCAATTTGCAAAGTTTGAAGTGAGCTGATCAAAGTACTTATCAGTCAGAGTGTGACATGTACAAAATTTCCTTAAATTTGACAAATAAAGTCCTATAACTCTTTCAAGAAAAATCAAAATTTCAGGAAAAGTATACAGATTGTGAGGTCATCATACTCAATACCTCTACAAAGTTTGAAGTGAATTGGCAAAAGGGTTGTTGAGTGAAGGCGCGACATGTAAAAAATTGCCTTAAAATTGACGAATAAAGTCAAATAACTCTTGCAAGAAAAATCAATATTTCACGAAAAAGTATACAGATCGTGAGGCCATCATACCAAATACCTCTACAAAGTTTGAAGCGAATCGGCCAAATGGTTGTCAAATTAGAGCGCGGCATATGAAATGGACGGACAGACAGACGGATGGACGGACAATCAGACATGGGTATACCATAATACGTCCGTCATTAGATGGGCGTATAAAAAATGACTAAATTTCATGGAGATTTTTTTCTTCAAGTTTTGTTATTCCTATCAAAATAGATGATACATGTTTAAGACAATCAAACATCTATGCATCATTTCTTAATATTAAAAGAAGATTTCAGAAGTAACATAGTTATAAGTGATAAAAAGAATGCAAACCTGAACTTGATATAACTGAGATTGACCCATCAGAACTTCCACATGCCAGTACTAAACCAAACTCTTGTGGAGCAAAATTAACTGAATTTACTGAAAAAAATGTAATTGTATATTTAAAATAATAATAATAATAATATTCTTTATTTCAAGAGGGTTACACAGTTAGTAATACAACTAATCTTCCATGAGGCCCCCACAAGTTAAAATAATAACAAATAAACAATAAGATACATTTCACAATACTAGGTCTATTATACAGTTAAGAACTATAATTGTTCAGAGTCAGAACTCAACAAGTAGTCTTTAATTTTGCACTTAAGGGAATGAATATTAGGTGTATCACGTATAGATTTTGGTAGATCATTCCACAAGAATGGTCCTGAATACATGAAGGATTTTTTAAACAATTCTAATTTGGGTTTTGGAAGAGAAAGGTTGCCTTGCATAACAGTTCGAAAATAATATGGATTATTTTCCGAGATATAATTGAATTAATAGGTTGGTGCATCATTTTTTATACATTCGTATGCAAGTATGCATTTGTGATACTTTATTCTTTGGTATGATATTTGTTAAGACGGAAAAACAATATTTTTGTCTAATGATCAAAATATAAAAATTCTAAGTACTTGAAAGGAATGTTTATTTTGAATTACATCATAAGCAAATGAAAACATTTGAAAGTATATGTAAAGATAATCATTCTTCATGATTTAATACCTGTAAGTACCACAAAAAAGTATGCCATGATATGTTTGTGTTCTATCCTCCTTTGTAATATTGGTATTTCTGGACATCAGAAATGTCATTTTTATTGTATTTGGTTTGACTCCCCCCCCCCNTTTTTGTCTAATGATCAAAATATAAAAATTCTAAGTACTTGAAAGGAATGTTTATTTTGAATTACATCATAAGCAAATGAAAACATTTGAAAGTATATGTAAAGAGATTTAATACCTGTAAGTACTGCAAAAAAGTATGCCATGATATGTTTGTGTTCTATCCTCCTTTGTAATATTGGTATTTCTGGACATCAGAAATGTAATTTTTATTGTATTTGGTTTGACTCCCCCCCCCCATTTGACTGCATTCATAAACATTTCTTTAGGGATAAAGAATATTTTTGTGCAGATTTTTGAAGGAATGATCGTGAGAAGGCATATAAGCCAATCTGGCAGGTTTTTGACAATCTAGAATTCCAACTCATTAAGTCATGTTTCGACACTTATCTCACATTTATCTTATAAGATATGGTCATTTTTTTAGATTGATGTATTTTATCCAATACCTGTTTTTGTTGTCTACTGAGAAACTCATGGAATACTACCTGAAGAATCATGATTTGAATATTCATACAGTTTTCCCCAGGTACCATTGGTTTCTTTCCATATTATAACTTTTCTGTCATAGCTACAGGAGGCTATTAAATTTCCAAACATTGGGTGTGCCCATGCAAGCTGCCAAACGGGTCCTTCATGACTGAAAAAAAGTAATGGTGCATTACATGATACCCCGCCACGTTTCACAAAATTTCAAAGTTTAAAGAGGTATAACTCCAGACACCTGTGTACGTCTGAGGCCAAAATTATACTTGGCCAGTGATTTATGGTAAACAACTTACATACCAAATTAGAAGACACTATGTTATTTCATTCACAAGTTATCAGTCGGAAACCCTAAAATTTGCAAAATTTCAAAGTTTCAAGGGGCATAACTCCAGAACCCCTTGGACCACTGAACCTGAAATCGATCTTGGCCTGTGTTTTGTGGTAAACAAGTAACATACCAAGTTTGAGGACAATATATTATTTCGTTCACAAGTTATCAGTCAGAAATCCTAAAATTCGCAAAATTTCAAAGTTTCAAGGGCATAAATCCAGAACCCCTTGGACCTCTGTACCTGAAATCGAACTTGGCCTGAGTTTTGTGGTAAACAAGTTACATATCAAGTTTGAAGATAATATATTATTTCATTCACAAGTTATCAGTCGGATACCTAAAATTCACTAAATTTCAAAGTTTCAAGAGGCATAACTACAGAACGCCTTGGACCTCTGAACCCAAAATCGAACTTGGCCTGAGTTTTGTGGTAAACCAGTTATATACCAAGTTTGAAGACAATATATTATTTAATTCACAAGTTATCAGTCGGAAACCCTAAAATTCACTAAATTTCAAAGTTTCAAGGGGCATAACTCCAGAACCCCTTGGACCTCTAAACCTGAAATCGAACTTGGCCTGAGTTTTGTGGTAAACAAGTTACATACCAAGTTTGAAGACCTTATGTTGATTGGTTCATAAGTTATCAGTCGGAAACCTTCGGGGGACGGACGGACGGACACACGACTGAGGGTATCACATAATACCTCGCCACTATGTGTGCGGGTATAAAAAACAACAGATCAATTGTAAATTGCCTCATTATTTTTACAGATAGAAATAGCTAATTGATCTAATTAGAATGAGGATTACAAAATATTAAAACATGCGAATTGTTTTTTCTATTTATTGTTAGAACAGAAATGGGGAATGTCAAAGAGACAACGACCGGTAATAATAACTCAAAGCCACATATATTAAATGGTGAGGAAACCCAAAACCCAACAGCAGGTGGGAGTCAGCCCCAAAATAAGGAGTAATCAAATTCAGCGGAAAAAAACACCATCCTAGACTAGTTAGTTTTTTCAAGAGATTTAATCTTTAAAATGCAAAATTATGTCCATTTTAAAATTATCAATTATGTTTTTTCTCCATCTCTTTAGCAGTTATAAAAATCAATATTACACTAAAACTAAGAAATACAACCAAATAAACCTCATATATACAAAATTAATATATTCATTCAAAGCCTCATACTAATTACCAGACAAAAATTAAACTTCTATGCAGTTTATCACATTGAAATGTAAACTTCTTTACTTCAGTCGTTTAAGAATGACCAACAAAGAAAACAGATCATTTTAATTTATAGTTGACAAATTAAACAAAGAAATCAGAAGATTTTCATTTATATTTTACAAATTGAAGGTATCAGTAAAGTACATGTGACATACAGATCTGAAATTGTGTAACCTTTTAAAGTCTACCATTGTTAACTCACTTGAAAAAGTGTCTTTGGATAATTGGATTTTACTTTGGTGGTCACATTTACATATGACAAAATTTACTTTAACAACTGTATTTGCATTTGGTCTAACCAAAGTGTATATACATACCCTTGTAATTCATTAATAAGTGTCTGCTGGCCATCTTTGACATCAAATACTTTTACTGTTTTATCTGAAGAACATGTGGCTAGTTTTGTTCCATAATAATCCAACTGGGCATCATGCTGTTAATAACAAATAGAATGAATATTAAATTATGTACTGTCTACTGAGTGTCTTAGATAATATATGCCCATCATAGGGGGACAAATTACATTGTAGGATGGGCATGCAAAGTTGTAGGATGTGCATATTGCATTGTAGGATGGGCATATTTTGGTATTTTCTTCATTCTTGCATCTGCTGGTTCTTTACATTTTAGTTCCACATTTTTTTTTTATTTTGCAATGACTCAACACATTACTTTTATAATTAAGTATATGATAGAATCTACATGAATTATAGATCAAACTCAAATTTGGTTCTAGTTAAATGTTTTTGTGCAGATTATGGTACTTAGAATGAGTACATTTAGGAATAGTTTCAGTTTTCACTTTTTATTTGCAATGCCACAACATATCAATTATATTTGTTTCATAAATGTATCTGCAGTTTGATTTTGCCACCAATTGAATGACTTTGAGTAAAGCTACAAAATGTTTATCGTCCATGAAAAAAGTAAATTTCTGAAAAATATGTTATTGTACTTTTTTGTAATTCTCCAATATAGTTTTGTAGGGATGTATCATAAGACACCTATATCAAGTTTTTTTAATTTGGATCTGGAAAAACTATCTAGTTCGAAGTAACTGGCCCCTGGAATTACTTATTTTATATAATTATATACAAGTTCTAAAAGGTTTTAATCACTTTTTACTGTAATACTTTTAGGAATTGGTATGATTATAATTACATCTTCGTGAGCCACAATTTTGCTGAAATTGTTTCCAGTCAAATATTGGGGCAAAGGATACCATGTGCTCTTTAATTACACAGCAGTTCAATAAATTTACTATTTAGAGTAACACTCTTTTAGATGGCATCAGATTCTATAAGGACAGGGGAAGAACAAGCTGTTGGTTAGATATCTTTATTTCTTTTTAATTTGAAAAAAAAGTTATCTCATCTTGTTAAGATGATAATTAATGACAAAGTGGTTTCAAATTTTTCTTCAATTTATTCAAAACCAGTCAATTTTTAGAATTTCTAATCTTCAAGTGTTGCAAAACGATGTTAAGTATCAATTCATTAGTTGATTGATTGATTGATTGAATATTGTTTAACGTCTACTCAGCAATATTTCAGCTATATCAAGACGAGAACAAGTTTGTTGATAAATAATCACTTTGGGGTATGGAAATGGCCATGGGACGGGAAATTCTGAGATGCAATGTACAAATCGACATTAAATGTTCAAACCAGATGCTATTTTTCTCTTGTTTGCAGCTGTACAAATAGCCTTGATTGGAAGTTTGCACTGCTGAAAGCATTGTATTATCTGGATATTTATACTGTTTTCAACTTGGACTTCATTAAAGTCCAAGACCCAGGATATTTCGTATGAACTTTTTTTGTGTGGATTTTTTCAGGTAAAAAAAATATTGTGTGAACTTTTGACAAATGGGGATAATATTAGGCTTTTTACAGTAATTGCTTTTCATAAAAGAATAACTGGTGAGGTATTTTTTTTTTAATTTTTGCGGGTTCTATTTGTTTTTAATAGTGTCAGAGACATTTACACTATACATGTATGTACATGTAATTTAATTATATGCCTTTGGTGTTTAGTGCAACATTGACATATTCTGTATTTACAGAACTATATCTACTTACAATCATATCTTCATGAGCTGTGTCAATAGAATTAATCACTGATACCTATAAGATAACAGTGAAAGAAAACAAAAATTAGTCATTAATTACATTTAGCAAAACCAAATATAGTAACTTTGGTCTACATCATGCAATTCAAGTACTAAAATATAATTTTTGTTTATGTACATTTATCCGATTTTGATTCACATATTTTTCTATTGTATATGATTGTTTAGAATCGTGCATGTAGCAACCTCTTGTAATATATGTATGCAAGATACTGGTGACGGATGACTGTATCACAAAAACTTCATTTAGAAAATGTCAATTTTCCACAATCTATATATCTACACAAAAACTTCATCTACACAAAAACTTCATCCATTCTTTTATACAATCTATGTAGGTGAAACTTTAAATATACTGTTTGTACCAAGAGTATTCAGATATGCAATTTTCTTTTTAATGTATTTATATAATTTCAGTTTTTTCCATTACCCCAAAATTTTAAGTTGAGTTCATTCGTGTAACCTTTAACATCAAGGGATGTCAAATTTCTACCAGCTTACCGGTAGTATCTTTCTGGCCACTCTACTTTGGTGAACATTGGCATTCTTTTGTTATCAAATTTGTGTGGATTTCAAATAAATGATAAAATTTCAACATGAAATTTCAAGTTCACAGAAATGTTTTGTGTGTCAACACTTGGTACCTGACGAGAAAGGGATACAAGTGGTTCTGGCATTCACATTTATTCGTATCAGTCTCTGCCTGTCTGGTCTCAGGCAAATATTGAAGCACTCTACCACTTGCCCACAGGAAGTAAAATCTGTGCAGGCCAAGTTAAATTTGATCCCGACTTGTCCACTTGTCCAGTTGAATTTTTATTTATCTTCAATTCTCTATGTGGAAGGGAAGTTAATTTTAGGAAGGGCAAGTAATACTTATTGGAGACTTATAGTAAGGGCAAGTTGACAAGTTATTTCTAAATCAGCCCCATTGGTATTGTATTTTATGCCCTTCTACCAATCTAGCTCAAAGTTGTTTATCATACATGTACATTTGTCAGTTGAAAAATAATACTAGCTTGATAGTTTATGATCCTTGCCTATATTGTTTTGTGATCTCTTTACTTGAAGTAAACATTTTTATCTGTATGAACATATCCTTTTTTCTGTACTAATAATCAGGGACTAAATTTCTGAAACATGATCCTTATAATCTTTGAAAGTACCAGTAATATGCTGGATTGGACTTAGTCTTTGACATGATGAACTTGCTTTGATGGTATTCATGGTATAGATTGAGTAGAGCAAAAACACCCTTGGTAGGAAACACCAAACTAAAAATACATATTGTCCACGAACAAATCGTGGAATCCCTGTAAAAATATCACCTGTGTTGAAAACACTTGGTTTTGCATGGAAAACATGCGGTTCTGCGTGGAAAACATGCGATTTCTAGAGGTAAGGTTAAACTTTTTTGAAAATTGCCCTCAGGGCAAGGTCAAGGTCAAAATGTCTACAAATATGGTACCAGAAGAAAGCTCTCATCATAAGGAAGTTACATACCAAATATGAACACCCTACCACTAAAAGCCTACCTTCTAGAAGCAAGGTTAAAGTTTTTTTGAAAATTGCCCTCGGGGCAAGGTCAAAGAAAATGTCTACTAGTATGGTACCAGAAGAAAGCTCTCATCATAAGGAAGTTACATACAAAATATGAACACCCTACCACTAAAAGCCTAACTTCTAGAGGCAAGGTTAAAGTTTTTTAAAAATTGCACTCAGGGCAAGGTCAAGGTCAAAATGTCTATAAGTATAGTACCAGAAGAAAGCTCTCATCACAAGGAAGTCACCAAATATCAGCATCCTAGCTATTCAGGTCTCAATTATTCTACAAGCCAGGTTAAAGTTTTGCTGACGCCAACGCCGGGGGTATGACAATAGCTCTCCGGATATTCGTCCTGGCGAGCTAAAAATTTTTTTTTTTTAGATTAGCCCCTGTTGGACCAGATTTATCTTGAGAGAGGTACATGCTACATGAAATCCGTTGACATACATCAGATTAGAAATTTCCTCAGAAGAACGCTGAAACAAACCCTATCAAAATCCAATAAATAATAAAGATTCTACAGTCAAATATGTGAAAACACCCAATTTCACCCCTTTTTGGCCCCTTTTTCTAAAACGGGTGGGGCCACCAACTCAAAATTAATACCTCTGTTTACACATGAGTCAAGATATATCATACTAAAATTTCATAAAGATCCGTCCACTAGAAGCAAAGTTTTGCTGTCCACAGACGCCGACAAGGGTGACGACACAGACGCCGACGACACCAACCCAATATATGAACACAAAATTAATAGATTTGTTTCCAGTATGAACACATCTCAGAAGTCCCGTATAACATGAAGTTTGCTTTGCATTTATTAAAATCAAAACATTTACAGCATCATCTAACAATTTATGTAACAGGGCTCATCAAACTGGGCGATTCAGGCGATAATGTCACCCTATTGGGCCTCAAGTCACCTAAAGTTGTTCCAAAAAGCGACTTAGAGTCGCCTTGTGAATTTTAAAAGTCTGTGCATCTTGGCATTTGTGTTTCTATGTCTGTCTATTTCCGGTAACAGGAAGTAAAATGATCAGACTTCTGAAGATTATTCCTATTCATTGCAGAGCTGAAACCTTGTACAAATCAACTAATGATAGAGAAAATCAAGGCAAACTAACCTTTTAGTAGTTATTTATTGACAAATTCAACGAAAATTACCAATAAATTTACGTTTCCAACTTGAAATCTAACCGGAAGTGAGCTATTTATATAACAAAAACAAAGAGCTACCTATTTACTGGAGAAGATAAATAAAAAATGTTGTATGTACATTACTGGGCATTCAATATGAATGGATCAATATATGATTTGACTAATTTTACTTCATTTAAGTTTCATTCATATAAATCTAACCAGAAATGCAAGAGAATAAAAAAAAATGTGCTGATTTTGGGTAATTTTCAAAAGGGATAAATATTTGAACAATTTATAAATTATAAAATAATTAAATTCATATCATTAGGTGAATATAATGTTTCTAAATGGTTAGGACTAATTTATTTTTGACTGTTAAAATTTGATATGCACCTTAGAAAAGTAAAAAATTGCAGGAAAATCATGTGGATGTGCGCTAACAAGTCTCCTTGTAATGCCCTGGAGTCTCCCTATCTGTGCCCTCAGGGAGACTTCAAGTCTCCCTGTTCTTTTGAAGTGTGGTGAGCCCTGATGTAACTTAACCTTTTTAGTTTATTCGGTAATAAAACTGTACAAATCAGTTTTGCCTGTAAATTAAAACAAAATTTCCTTCAACTGTTTTGAAGCGATAAGCTTTTGGTTACAAATTAAAGGTGGAAAATGAGTGATGTTGCGGGCAGTTTTGGCAGCCAATTGTGAAGTTGGACTCGAGTGTTTGCAAAACCTACAGCGTATATTTAAACTATGATAATACCTTGATTCCGTGCAGTTAAAATGTAACAAGACTCTCTGTCATTATCATTATAATGAACTCCTATTATTGGTAAATTGTGTGCCTCGAAATAGCCCCCCCCCAACTTCCCATAGACATAGCTGATAAAAACTATCAACAAATGTAGATAAATATGGTGGGCAAACGGACCCTGGGCCAACGGGAAAGTGGGCGATCGGGTAGGTGGGCAAACGTGATTGTGGGCCAACGGACCCAGATTCGTGAAACTTGATGCTTCATACACTGATTGCGCATTTGCGGGATTGCTCATTATTTTAGCCAAACAAGGAGTAATCTGGTACAAAACTGGTTCCAAGACGCTGATAGACGAAGATAGTAATTTCTTCATTTCCATTCAAGTTTCGTTTTTTGTGGGTTGGAAATGTTCCTCGTGATTTCTTTCTTAGTTGAAAACGACTTTTTACCCGTATGTTGAATAACAACGTAAGATTCGTTGGTAGAAAATATCTGTCCCTTGCTCCAACGTTGGATGATGTCATTTTTGCTCCGGTTGACCCAAGATGATCTCGTCTAAATGACGAGTCGAATCCGGATTGGAAACGATGCGCAACCCATGTATTGTGTGGGGCTTCATATTTCAACTTGAAATGAAATATATATTGATAAAATTTCCAACTACTGTGATTTAACACTGCATAACACTGACAAAAATTGGAATTTTGCTATTGCCTGCTTCTGAGTATTTTAGTACCAAAACGTCTGGGAAGTTTATCAGTTCTGGAAAACTCAGAATTCAATAACGTTATTGAATTTGGTAACTCTGCCTATATTTTCAACCAAAAATTGGCCAAAATTTTAATTTGATATTTTCAAATGTTTTTTTAATGTTTTATAAGCTGTACAATGTAAACTACATGTATATAAATCTATATTAAAATCTGTAGGCAAATAAGAAAGTTTCACTAGGGTTACCAAATTCGGTAACTCATGAGCTCATGAGATAAGGGTTTAAATAGTGATGTCTCATGGGTCCCCCAGTTAAAGCCTTGTCATTTTTTATTCCATAGATGGATTTTGATTTCCGTAGACAGAATTTTAGAAAATAATGTAATTCACCTTTTGAAAGTATCCAGAGCATGCCAAGTATTTGTAGAAAGTGCCAAGACTTGAATCATTGCAAAGTTACCAAATTCAATAACTCTGAGTTACCAAATTTGTTAACAGTTACCAAATTCAATAACGTTATTGAATTCTGAGTTTTCCAGAACTGTTATAAGCCTTTGGCTTTGTCCTTCATTCTGACATGACATACGAATGTGTTTCTTCGGGTATAGGAAACTTACCATAGTGAATATTATGTACTCAAGCAAGAAATTTCCCCCAAAAAATAATCTGAATGCTTTTAAATAACTTAAATTTGCCACCTAAGCCGGTTTTGCATGTCAACACGAACGTGGCAAAATTAACTTCCGGTGAAGTTGTGAAAAGTTGTCTCCCTTTTATACAGGCGACTTCAGTTGAATTTTACAATGTACGCGAACCTGTCGCGGGAAATTTTTTGGAAGGGGCTTCTCGCAACACCGATAATCGCTCGCTTTATTTCCCCGTAAACTGATCGATAAAAAAATGAATTACAAATATTTATAAATGAGCCAGATTTTATTCGTATTAAGCAAAAATTAGTAATCATTTTGTCAATACCAGCAGGGACTATAACTATCACGTGATAACTATGGGTCATTTTCAAAAAAGGTGCAGATTTCTGTCCACCTATGCTACACAAAAATCTAATGAATAAATCATTTTGGTTGTTTGTCTATCGGAAAGTTTGCATCGTTTCTGACTATTGACATACAATTTATGCAATTTGATAATTCAAATACATAAAAATGTGAACTTAAGGGGGTAGACCTGGGGTAGGAGGAGATAACTCCGTTTTTCACTTTTTTATTACTTAAACGAACAAATAGAATCATTGCAATAGGTATGATCAAAATTTTTAAATTGTAATTTTTTTTTCCACACAGCAAATAAATATTCACTTTGTCATGAAAACAAATACCTTACATCCAGTTATATATAATGAGTGCATTTTACTCTACATTTTTGTAATTCCTTTCAAAGAAAATCAAAATATGTAAAAGTCAGATTTCTTCCAAGGGAGGTAATTTATAGCACGGATTCAGCAATTTTATTGATTTTTACCCACTTTATTCTAAATTAAGAAAAAATGGGACGGTAGAATTTTCTAAAATTTTAATAAATCTTTCATATACTAGTACTCTTTCTATTCTCAGTTTTTCGTGAAAATTTAACGACAGAATTTTTTACAAGAAGTGTTTAATAGTGATCAAATTAGAGTGAAAAATTCAACCTATACTGTTCAAAACACCCATGTACTTCAGTTCAAACTAGTTAAATTTACTATCATTATTGATGCTTACTTCCACACGTGTCTAAACTACAAAATTTTGCATTTGAAATAATTTCAAATCAAATACAAATTTAATTAGAGCCAATTTTATACACAACAAGCAAGTCCTAAACGGGCCAAAAAATATTAGAAAATGGGGTATCTTTGGTGACCTCTAGACAAAAAACGGGACGGTAAAAATTGTTGAAAATTGCTTAAAGTTGACATGAACATGTGTAGTTTTAATTCTGAAAATATTAAAAAAATTAAACGAGCGGAAAATTTTAGGCTTCCCCAGGTCTACCCCCTTAAAGGTACTTTTTTCAGCAATTTCAGCGTGTCCTAGGTAAGAAATTCCAACTTTGACAAACTTTTTGAAATATTTCGCAGACGTTCGCAGATGAGTACAGTGGCATTCGGGAATCGTTAGAATCGGAATATTTGTTCAATTATTCTGATTTAAACATATTTATTCATAAATTATTTAAAAATTAGAAAATGTATTTGTCCCACGCTTTCATGTCTATCCTGTTACCACTTCGAAAATCCTATGCCAATAAATTCTCCCTGCTGATACGGAACTCTTCTTTGATGATGTTAGTAGCATACAGCATTTTAGAAATGGTGACGGAAACATGAAGGCGTTATAAGCAGCAACAAAAAAGTTAGACCACCAAAAGTAAGTCAAATTAGAGGCGTAGCTTTTAAAAATGTCTATCCTGTTACCCCAAAAATACGATATATTTGAAAATTTAATCTCTTAAAAACTAGTTTTATTATTCAAACACAAAAACAATTTTAGGAAATGCCAACATCGATAGGTAGGGAGCTGTTATCTTTTCATAAAATAAAAAGAAGTGTAAAATTTTCTATCCTGTTACCGTCCATCCCGTAACCATGTTAAAAGTAACAGCATGGACAGATTTGGTAACAGGATAGACAAATCAGAGCTTTCAAACTAGAATTACTAAATCATTAGCCAGTATTTATATGTAATTTGATCTTATATCATCATTGGTGAAAAAGTATTGACATTTTAAACCATTCATACTTTTCACGATGTTATAAACAAATATCTAGAAGAAAACTTTACAATGGTAACAGGAAAGACATATTTTGGTAACAGGGTAGACTTTTTATGATAACAGGATAGACATTATCTCAATGTAAATTTGTCTCATTATTTTTTTAAAGTCTAAAAATATGTCGATATGGCAGGGTAAAAGAGAAAATGAATAGAGAACCTGTATGTGTATCTATATTCATACACTATTAGAGAATTTTCTGCATATTCAACTTTCATTGGTAACAGGATAGACGGATATCAGTAACAGCATAGACAAATGCGATATGCAAAACACAAATCTCAAAAATCATTAAGAAACAACTTATCAACGGTTAGAAAGAATAAAACATTTGATTAATCAGGAGCTATTCAAACTATTCTGTATTTTTTTAGTTAATGATGTAAATGATAATCGCACAACGGTAAAATGATGGACTAAATTTGGTAACAGGATAAACACATATTTGTGTGCGTGTCTTTCCTGTCAGCTTGAAACTCAGGCAGGCAAAATTTGATGGCTAACCTCTTAAAAAAAAACACTATTATATTAGTCATGCTACTTTATGTTTTTACCTGGGACTAATTAATATGTATATTTTACGAAAGGATATGGAGTAAATGTACATGAGATCATAACACACATGTTAACTCCAACTGCAATAATTTTAATGAGCTGTATGGCCATTTCGGAAATTAATTCCTCATCAGCAGCACTAGAACCCAAACAAAGGAAATCCATAATTTCAAAAAATGTTTAAAATGCATAAAACTAAACGAAATCCGAATAATCAATAATATCAAATATAGCTAAGGACAAAACTACGATGGAGGGAGTTAATCCTTAGGTTTTAGAATTTCCATAAATTTAGATAATAGAAATTGAACAAAGTGTACACATGAGATATTATCTCATGTACAAGTACACCATATCTAAGAAAAATAAAGAGCATACATCTCTACCACGGGGAATTGTTTTACCATAATTGATTTATCAACATTCATACAATAATTGTTACTACATTTGTATCTATAATTCGCATATTTATAAATGTTAACAACTGCAATATAAATATTAATACAAAAATTATAAATATTCAGAAATGAATTTATATTATATTATATTATATTATATTATATTATATTATATTATATTATATTATTTACAATTTTAAGTATTGACTATGAATCATAAATATTTATAATTGTTAATATCAATATATCAGGCATTTTTGTCCTCTTTGGCTTGCCATAGCTAGGTGTATTTTGTAACGATTATTTGATTACCAGACCCCTTATGTGGAAATTTACTGGCTTGTTCAAATTAACCAATTTTCAGTAAATAAGCATTGATTACATGTACAAAAAGGAGAAGTCTCAAGACAATGGACAATGTATTAAAATTGACAGCTAGGAGGCTATTGAAACTGAAGCTGGCCAAGCGAATGGAAAATATTCCTAAAAAGAATTAAAACATCTCTAGTATTAACCCTATTTACTGCGGACAAGATAACCAAAAAGGTCACTGAAATGCAGACCCGTACGGAAACTGGGGTTGGGAGAACGGTAAAAGGAGGCAGAAGAAAGGAGAAATGCAACCACCTGTTGACCGTCTATTATTTCAACTGATTTCATGAATCAAACTTGACGTATATGGCCTGCTAGTCTTATTTCGTTTTAAAAACCCCTCAGGGATGCAAAGGTTGAAAAAAGCAACTAATACTGGTTTACATCTATAGGATTCTCAAAACTAAATAAAATTACAAAGTGTTCAAATTCTACACCTTAACTACTGAAACTGAGAAAGTTAGTCTACATCTATCCAGATGTTTGCTTATCACTACTTTATATGACCATACGTATACATCTAGCTTCTAACTCTGTCTGCACAGGGACTATAGTCCTTAGTCTGTAGGTTCCTTGACAAATCCACAAACTGCCATCAGAAACTTGTATTGAGTAAATATAGATTGCGTAGATCTATATTTTTTCATAGTAAGCCATCTTTGATAGGACACAGGCTCCAGAGCTAATGATGAGTGTGAAGTTGGGGATGCGTAAACAGGTAAAGCTGGACGAAGAAGCTGTTTACGATATGAAACCGTTAACAATTTGCCTGTTTGAGAGTAAAAGAGTTTTTTTTTGTCTTAAGAATTGATCATAATTTTAAATGAGATTTGGACCTACCAGACAAAATTTTTAAGGGGTACTAGTAAATGTTTTCAATACAATGTTAAGCAATATTCCAAAAAAGTGCCGATCTTGCATTGGTCGTATAAAGAACCACTCGAGCTCGCTTAGCTTCCGCTTTAAAAGTAAACCAGAATTGGCAGGCGCGGATCCAGGAAATTCGAAAAGTGAGGGTACCGATTTAGAAGTGAAAGGAATTTTTTGGGATATTTCTTAGTAAAACATCAGGATATTCATTAAAAAATACCGATAACAGATTGTCAGAAAAAGGGGGGTTCACCCCCGGAACCCCTCTTGGACAACTGTAACAAAGTTTGGTCCCATTTTGGAAAGCATTTTCAGAGGAGAGAATCTATGCAGGACTTCAGAATTAAAGTCTTCTGCAAAAATATGTTCCTTGCTAGTGAGTTGCCATAGATGCCTGCATCCGTCAGGCATCGTTTTTTAGACCTAAAGAGAACTATGACCATGCTCGTTTGTAAGCCGCTAGCAAGATCTTGAAATGGATGTGTTTTTTACCGTTTATCGGATTAGACATAGGCATGTTAGAAACATTTTTATGAGAATCACCCAAGACTGGCAAAATAGCCAGTATTTCAATACGTTGGCTAAATGATCAGGATCTAACAATGGCGCTTTCCGGTAGCATGGGATTGGTGACAGACATTCTTGAAATATCTTAAAATGAATCATGAATCGTCCTAAATTGACAAAGTGCTTTGTTCTAGTTGTCTGTAAAATTATAGAAAAGTCTGACTGACAAGCAATTAAAGATATATTTCCTTTGTTGATGGATATGCTTTAACCGGCGTTTTACATACACAAATATTGAGCCGTCATAACAGAGACGTTCAGTTCTGTAAGAGGAAGAACAATAATGTTTGGAATATAAATTGATCTTGCGTAGTCATATGACTTTTGATGTTGACCTCATTTTCATGGCCTAGTGAACCCTTGTTTTTTTCCCTGATTAGTTCAGGCCCTAAATAACCTTAAATGACAAGGCATTATTCTGTATCTTGATGAGTAAATGACTGTTTTGGGTATGTCTTCAACTTTGCCTCATCGATTCACGGTCAAGTGGTTGTGTTAAGTTATATACTGATCAGATGGTAAATAGATAGATTGATTGATTGATGTTTTACGCCAACTTCAGCAATATTTCAGCTATATGATGGTAAATAGAATATGGAGTACTAGTAAATGCTTATGGGAAAAAGCCTCTACAAATACATGGTAAAATCCACCAATTTACAATGCTTTTATTATTGTTCTTCATCTTGAAGTCACCATTAGGCATCCAACAATGATCTTTGCTCATACCTTATAACGCCTAGCACAAGTTTGAGTGGAAGTCTTTGCTACTAGCTAGTAGATGAGTAACTGATTTGGCAACAGTATGAATTATGTACCTTGGTCTTGAGGGGGAAATGATTTCCAGGCACTTGTTTTCCCCTCAATTTCATGGTCTAGTGACCACGAGAGGTTTTGCTTGTCATATTTTTTTCATAACCAGTAAGTGGTAGGCCAATGCTGTTCAGTATGTATAATGGTCTTGAGAAGTTTGACTGTCTTCCCTATGACACTTTTGACCTTGATCTCCTTTCATGATCTAGCGAACTCGTTAATTTTGTGAGTAGATCAGTTACTCAATAACTGTAAGTGGCAGGTCAGTGAAATTTGTCCTGGGTAGGTAGTAATATTACTGGCGGTCCAATGATGGGGGTCTCAATGGGGGGTCCCTTTCCCGAAATCCCGGCGTTATTTTTTCAACTTTCCCGTTTCACGGGCGGGAAAAT
Source organism: Modiolus philippinarum (assembly GCA_002080025.1). Lineage (NCBI taxonomy): Eukaryota > Metazoa > Mollusca > Bivalvia > Mytilida > Modiolidae > Modiolus > Modiolus philippinarum. Next base: position 52,114 of record MJUU01042893.1, read on the forward strand.
ACTTTACAAAGACTCTTAAACAATCTCCCTTTCCTGTTTCACGGGGATTTTTTTCAGCGTTTCCCGCTTCACGCCCAACAACCTTTCCCGTTTTTACGGACATTTTTTTGACATGATCCCGTTTCCCGTTCACTTCAAAAGGCCATTCCCGCTTCCCGCTTAAACCCCATCGAGACCCACAATGATTTTGTTACGTTCAGTTTGTCTGTGACTATGATAGGAAGGTTAATGATATTTAATAATTAATGTATTTGGTATGGAGGTTGAAATTTTGAAGTACATGACTGTCTCCCATGTCACCTTTAACTTTGACCTCATTATCACAGTCCAGTGACTATTTAAAGCTTTTTGACAAATTGATTAGTTTCTCTAGTTGTCCATATGGGGCAGATGAGGAATATAAGGAAGTGTATTGATGCCACACGACGAAGAAAAAATCTCATTATTATGAGATAATTATCTTATAATTATGACTCATTATCTCATAATTTCATATTATGAGATATAATATCATAATTATCAAAATTATGAGATATATCTCATAAATACGACTTATTAACTCATAATTATGAGATGCTATTTCGTTGTTATGAAATACGAGATAAGATCTCATAATTATAAAAAAGCATCTCATAATTATGAGATAACATATCATTATTATGAGATAACACATCATAATTATGAGATAAAATCTCATAATAATGAGATAATTACCTTGTAATTATGAGATAATATCTCAACATTATGAGGTAATTCTCACAACTATGACTTATTATCTCATAATTATGAAATGATATCTCAGAACTAAGAAATAATATCTCATAATTATGAAATAATATCTCATAATTACGAGATGATATCTTATAATTACGAGATATTTTTTTCTTGGTGTGGCATCAATATGCATTAATAGGAATAATGAGGGTCTACACCTGTTTTGAATAGACGACTGTTTACATGTTTCCCTGATGTAAGAGGACTGTAAGGTGTAGACATACAAGATTTAAAATCAGCAAAATTAAACAGTTTGAAAACAGTGATGTACTTTTTTATGATGCATAAATTATGCTTAATTGATTTATAGGAAGTTAGATGTAGTTTAGATGATTTAATAACATTTCCTATGAAGGACTATGAAGTTTGTAAAACTCCTTCATGTCATAGTATGATTTTTGATTGGCATAAAAAAAAGAGTCCTAACTTTCACTGAAGCTGTTCATCTGAAAAAAAAAAAACTTTAATAGATATTCTAGAGCCAAAACATTAAAATTTGGCTCTTTTTGGTCGTTTTATAATAAAGCCAAAGCTACAATACCAAAAAACAAATACCAGCCTTTCTTGCCAAGGTACATTGTGTTAAAATTTCATAAGGATTGGTTTACAGGAACTAAAGTTATTGACCAAGAATGGAAGTGTATAAAGATGAAAACAAAGATAATGACAACAGACTATATCATTATATGACCTCACATTTTCAGTTTTATGAACATAGAAAGCAGCCACAGCCCGTTGCACAGCAATGTCACATGTAAAACATGTCAGTAAACAGGAATGGACTATAATCAGTCTTTTCATGCAGCTTTGCAGCTGTCATCCCAAAATGTACATACATACCAATATAGTTATTGTGGGACATGTCAGCAAGCAGGAATGGACTTTTACCATTCAACCTAACCAAGTCACTCATGCATAAAATGTAGGTAACAGACAGCATCCAATGGAATGGTTGTTGTCATCCCAAAATGCATCATGCATACGAATATGGTTCATGTGGGACATGTCAGTAAGAGGGAATGGAATTAAACCATTATACATAACCAAGTCACTCATGCGTATAATGTAGGTCACGAATATGATGGTGTGGGAAATGTCAGTAAGAGGCAATGGATTTTAACAGTTCTACCTAACCAAGTCGCTGATGTGAAAAATGTAGGTCACAGACAGCATCTGAATATTAGCATGCATTGTTGCTGTCTTTCCAAAATGCATCATACATATCAATATGGTTGATACGGGAGATGTCAGTAAGTAGCTAGGAATGGACTTAAACCATTCTACCTAACCAAATCCTTCATGGGTAAAATGTAGGTCACAGACAGCATCCGAAGCATGCATTGTTGTTGCCATCCAAAAATACATGATACATACCAATTTTGTTGATGTGGGACATGTCAGTAAGAAGGAACGAACTTTAAACATTCTACCTAACCAAACTGCTCATGGGTAGAATGTAGGTCACAGACAGCATCCGAAGCATGCATTGTTGTTGTCTATCCAAAATGCATCATACATATCAATATGGTTGATACGGGAGATGTCAGTAAGTAGGAATGGACTTAAACCATTCTACCTAACCAAATCCTTCATGGGTAAAATGTAGGTCACAGACAGCATCCGAAGCATGCATTGTTGTTGTCATCCCAAAATGCATCACACATACCAATATGGTTTATGTGGGACTTGTCAGTAAGCAGGAATGGAATTTAACCATTCTTCCGTACCGTACACTGACGCGGACACTGATGCTAGGGGTATCACATAAGCCCCCCCCCCCCCTCACTTCATGAGGTGAGCTAAAAAGCTATCAAGCATGTAATCAGTTAAACAATGTTCATAACGGACAATCATCTTGATTTTTGATAAAAAAAATATTGTTACTAAGATACATTTGTTGCTTTTTTTTCAGGAAACTTGTGATGAAAGCAAAACCATCACAGGAGAAAATGATATATTTATTATTTAAGAAAATGTTTGCACAGTGGAACCTGTCTAATTCAACACAATATGGGTCACAGACAGCATCCAAAGCATGCATTGTTGTTGTCATCCCAAAATACATCATTCATACCAATTTTGTTGATCTTGGACATGTCAGTATGAAGGAACAAACTTTAAACATTCTACCTAACCAAACTGCTCATGGGTAAAATGTAGGTCAGAGACAGCATCCGAAGCATGCATTGTTGCAGTCTTTCCAAAATGCATCATACATATCAATATGGTTGATAGGGGAGATGTCGGTAAGTAGGAATGGACTTAAACCATTCTACCTAACGACATCCTTCATGGGTAAAATGTAGGTCACAGATGGCATCCGAAGCATGCATTGTTGTTGTCATCCCAAAATACATCACACATACCAATATGGTTAATGTGGGAATTGTCAGTAAGCAGGAATGGAATTTAACAATTCCTCCTAACCGTATGCCGACGCAGACACTGATGCTAGGGGTATCATATAAGCCCCCTCACTTCATGAGGTGAGCTATAAAGCTATTAAGCATGTAATCAGTTAAACAATGTTCATAATGGACAATCATCTTGATTTTTGATTAAAAAAATATTGTTACTATAATGCATTTGTTGCTCTTTTTTCAGGAAACTTGTGATGAAAGCAAAACCATCACAGGAGAAAATGATATATTGATTATTTAAGAAAATGTTTGCACAGTGGAACCTGTCTTAATTCGACACAATATGGGACCACAAAAATATGTTGGATTACAAAGGAATTTTGAATACTAAGGTTAAAAAAACGTCTTGGGGACTCTAAATTATTTCAAATTTGACAGTATATCGGAATAGACAATTCCACAGTATCTTGATTTTGGTTGTTGATAGTATTGCATTGATTAAATCGACTCCAAATCTGCTATTCTATCAGCATGTCAAGGATACACATACCAATTTATTCCTTGTATCAAATGGACATTAATGGTTTGTACAATGATTATAAATAAATTACTACATGTATATCATTGTCCTAATTTTTTTTTACAGATTCAGCATATTGTCTATTCACTGTAATGTACAGTATGATAAATATGTCCCATTTTATCATGTTTATACTATCAAAAAATTTCCAAAGACTAAGTACTGTTATAGCTAAGCCCATCCAATCAAGTCAACAAGTAGGAGGAATATTTTTGAACTCTTTGTTTAATTACAGACATGTAATTGTAGTTAATTATAGTTTTCATAACTAGAAAGAATTGTATATCGCTGGATATCAACTAGAGTTATGTAATTTCAGTATATAATAAACGAGCCTATGGCGAGTTTATTATGCTTGAAATTAAAAAAAAAGGAGTTGATATCCAGTGATATACAATTCTTTTGAGTTATTAAAACTATTTCTCTTATGATTTTCATAAATACATGCAATGAATGTTTGGTGCCGAACTACTGTTCTGTGTTTGTTTGCTTGTGATGTCACTGTTTTGTTAAGAATAACAACACCGTTACTAGGCAACGGTATTAATCTGAATCACGGTAAACGAGATCTCACGAAACATTGAAAAAGTGATAACACATCATGCATGATATGCCACTATTTGTAGCTCAACCATTGAAATTCTCTTGAAAGAGATGCAACTTCCAGCTTCAAAGTCTCGTAGTGTACCACAAATAACTATTCGTGTAAGGAATAGGTAATGAGGTCGAATCATAAGAGAATATAAAACAAAATATGTGTTGCGAAACAGATCTATAGGTCAATTACAAAATAAAGAGACACATGGGCATAAAGTTACAAAAACACATGGCAAAATAAAAAAGAGTAGAAACACTATTTTGCCATGTGTATTTTGTAACTTTATGTTATTTTTTTATTCTAAATTCATCCCTTTTTAACAGCTCACATGCCCATATGTCTCTTTATTTTGTTAGTTGTAGTTGACACCACGTATAGTTCTCCCTGATAAAGTCAACTATTAATGACATACAAACAGTCACATTTATAAAATGTTTATTGTTTTATCTCATTTATTAGAGTACAAACAGGTAGAAAAGAGGTAATGGAAATGGATGATATACATGATTTATTATTGAGAGTAAAAACATATAAGTTCCTGTAAGAATCGTTCAAGTCTGAAATTCCTATTTGCATGATGTCAAATTCGGAACCATTTTAAAGAAGGCAAAACAATAAGGAAAATTTATAAAAATCATAGTACGAAGATGTCATAATTTGCTTGGGAACATGTTCATATTGCAATCTAATTATGAACTCTCAGTGTCATATACCAAACCATAGAGACCCTTACACTGTCATATATCTTACATACTCTTACACTCAAAACTTTGGTTTCCTGAATTTGATTGGACTTTGTTTAACTTGCTCAAAATACAGAGTGTTAGTAATGGAACCTGTCAGTCTCTTCAAATTTTATACTTCCAGGTACAGAAATCAGGGATAATTTTGTTTACCACATTGACAAAGTGTAGTCAACCAGAAGCCAAATACTGCTATATGTAACAAGTGTGGATCGTATTGCAAGGCAATACAGAAGTCCCCTACCGGTGGAATAATTATGTATACCAGCAAAAATAGTTAAAGAAAAGTTTTCTGAGCCCATGGCCCATAACTTCGTCAAAAATCAATGGACCCAACCCATACTCACACTTAATCTGTAACCCATAGTGGTAGACTCACATAGCAAATATAAGCTTCATATCTGAAACAGTTTAGAAAAAAAGTCAGGAAAACCTATATTTTACAAAAATTTTTGAAGTCAAAGGCCAGAACTCCATCCAAAATCAATGGAGCGGAACCAAACTTGAACTTGATCTGTAACTCATAGTGGTAGACTCACATAATAAAATATTAGCTTCATATCTGGAACGGTTTAGAAAAAATGTCTGGAAAACCCATATTTTACCAAATTTGTCTAAGTTAAAGGGCCATAACTCCATCCAAAATCAATGGACCAGAACCAAACTCAAACTTGATCTGTAACCTATTGTGGTAGACTCGCATAGCAAATATAAGCTTCATATCTGAAACGGTTTAGAAAAAAAGTTCGGAAAACCTATATTTTACCAAAATTTTCTAAGTCAAAGGCCCATAACTCC
>MJUU01042893.1:82682-109795 GCA_002080025.1 Modiolus philippinarum
ACAATGTTGAATTTTCCCGCCTTTCGGCGGCCATTTTGAAAATGGCAGTCAATGAACAATTTTCAACACCGGTTTTGAAGTCGCAACATCAATATCTATTTGGAAACCAAATTTCATTGAAATCGGACAATGTTGAATTTTCCCGCCTTTTTTAAGGCAGCCATTTTTGAAAATGGCGGTCAAGGAACAATTTTCAACATCAGTTTTGAAGTCGCCACAGCATGGCAAACATTTCATCAGTTTACACTTGACCTTCATCTTCTATAGTATAAGGAATAAAAGATTAAAAATACGAAAATTTAAAAAATTCGGTGAAAAAAGGGCAATAACTCCTACAAGGGTTTATGGATTTTCTTCAAAATTTCGAGGTGGGTAGACCTTGATATGCTGAACATTTTTGCAATTTACACTTGACCTCTATCTGTTACACTTTTTGAAATAAAAAATAAATAATGCAAAAATTTCGAAAATTTAACGGAAAAAGGGCTATAACTCCGAGATAGGTTTTCAGATTTTCTTCAAAATTGCAGGGCAGGTAGATCTTGCCATGCTGATAATATTTACTCCGGTCAGATTTTTGATATCTGTAACGGTTTTCGAGTTATTGGCCAAATACTGCAATTTACCTCCATGTTCTATTTTTAGCAACGGCGGCCATGTTGTTTGACCTACTGCCTAATCGAACACAATTTTGAGAAGCCATACTCTGGTGATGATTCAGGCCAAGTTTGGTTACATTTGGCCCAGTGGTTTCAGAGGAGAAGATTTTTGAAATTGTTGACAGACGGACGACGGACGCATAGTGATGGCAAAAGCTCACATGGCCTTTTAGGCCAGGTGAGCTAAAAAAAAGAGGGTGGAGGGTATTTTTTCTGAAACAAGTGCCTGTGGACGGGGAGGGTTTTTATGAAGTTAACTTTACACTTAAGCTGAAGTGACAAATATGAAAAAGAAAGGAAATTGGGTAAATGTCAAGGAGACAACATCCTGTATCCAGGTTAAAACGACAAAAAACAAAACATCTAGGGGTTACCATATGGTCTTCAACACAGTGAGGAACCTCACACCATATAGTAAGCCCTAAATGGCTCCGAAAAGGTAAAAAAGTGAATAAATCAATGGAAACAAACCACATCCAAGAACCCAAATATCAAGAAACTAAAATTTTATAAGAAGACAAGGACAAGCCAATGACCAACACATTCCTGACTTGGGACAGGCGCAAAAATTGCGGTGGGGTTAAACTCGTTTTCTTGGATCCAAACCCTCCCCCTATGTGTGGTGAATGGCTAAAAATAAATACACAAAAAGACTCACAGTAAAAATCAAACTAGAAAAAAGTCCAACTTATCAAGACGAGTACCCTTACAATGAAGTACATAAAACATGAAGACAATACACACAGGTACTGTCCGGACAAATGCTCGCAGTTACTGACAGATAGCTAAGGACATAATTTCCGTTGATTATGATATCAAGCCTTCTCACATATGAAATTTCAATTGAAATACTTCTAAATAGATTTGGTATAACAACATCATCAATTATGAAAGAAGAACATGATATTGTGCAATGCCAAATACTGCCAATATAAAAATTGTTTAAATTTAGTTATGGTGTAAAGCATTTAGGAGATGATCAATATTTTTGCCAACAAAAACCAGAAGTAAAGATTTAACAACAATGCTGTATTTATATCCTTTATGAATAAGTTTGTTTAACGGATTAATAAGTTTGGAAGGACAATTTTTGAATTTATGCACTTTGTAATTGATATTTCCATAGAAGTTTGGATGTGAAATGCCCTGATGTATAAGAGCCCTGCATGTAGAACCAAATTTTCTTAATAAGTCAATGTATCTATAATAAAATTTAGAGAATGTTTTTATCAATTTATGATATCTTAACCCTTGATGCAGAAGTTTTTCAGTGAGACAAAGATTTCGGTCGTTGAAGTCAGAAACATTACTACATACTCGTGCATATCGAACAAGTTGTGAAATGTAGACCCCGTAAGAAGGGGCTAACGGAACATCGCCGTCGAGATGGCGGAAATTGACTATGGGGAATGAGAAATCATCCCTTTTATCATAAACCTTAGTGTTTAACTTTCCTTGATTTATTGATATATCAAGATCCAGAAAAGGAGTATAATCACTGCTGCTATTGGATTTATTTAAAGTAAGTTCTGCAGGATAAATTTCATCTGTAAATTTAGAAAATTCAGGATTATTTCAAGCTAAAATATCGTCCAAATATCTATATGTATTGTTTAATTTATCCACTAAATGCTGTTTAGAAGGGTCTTTTTGAATTTTTGCCATGAATTGTGACTCGTAGCAATAAAGAAATAAATCTGCTATGATGTACAGAATATCTTTTTAAAAAAAAATTAAACTGGAGGACAGACTCTCACAGATATTATTTAAATAAATTTACAGAGTTTCATCTATAATGCAGTGTTTGTTGATGAAAATAATGATCTAAACTTCATAAAATTTGCATTTCGAGAACAGTATTGTGGCAAAAGTTGTAGCCTCTCATTTTTAAAATATTTACATGACATTATATGATGAAATTCATCATCAATGTAGGTGGAATCAGAAAGATGGCACAACCTGTCATTTCGCAGTAGGTTATACCATCTTCCCATTTCCACCGGCAATATGTTATTTCCAATTCTAAATTTACAAAATGTTAGGATCCTATTAAACGGATGAATTGATAAATATTTTTCATCTGATAAATCATTTTTATACAATCTGAAACATAAACTTTTGGGTGAATTATATATTTCAGCATACTGTTGTTGTTGGAACTGATCTTTTAACTTTTGTGTAATAGATTTAGATATCCATTACAGTCATCAAAAATTGATCTTACAAAGGATAACTATTTACTTCCAATACCATAATTGGTAAAATTTATATTGAGCAAATTATATAAGATATTTTACAGTCTTTTCGATTTTGAATTAACCATTTGAGTTTTAATTTCAATTTCTATAGGGTATCTTCTCAACTTGCCATAAAGCCTAAAATTAGGAGTAGATTGTTTTAATCGAAATATATGCTTACAAAATCTATGATGTACTTTTTCAAGTATGTCGGAGTTTTCACATCCCCATATCTCTGATCCATAGACTAGAATTGGGACAATAGCTTTATCAAACATTTCTAATGGACATAATAATGAGAGTTTATTTGATAAACATTTTTTAAGTATAGTACTCTGTTCTTTTAAGTATTATCCTGTTTCTGAAAAGGGAACCACTTCTTGAAAAAATGACACCAAGATATTTATAGTGATTTACTATTTCTATTCCACTGCCATTTATGAAAAAATGCTGGGTTTTATGTCGTCTACCTGTTGAAAATACCCAAACTTTTGTTTTAGATACAGTTATCTTGAGTTTCCATTCAATACAATAGTCATAGGATATATCTAGTAAAACTTGTATGTCATTTTCAGCCAATAAAATGATATCGTCAGCATATAATAACTACGTTCATGAAACTTCAATGTCATAAATGCCAACACTACCGAATTCTCTCGAATGGTCCAGAATATTCAGGCCATTTTCGGGATTCAGGAAGGTCGTTGAAATGCCCAGGATTTAGGCCAAACCTCCAGGATTTCTTCTTTTTTTCAGGAAAAAAAAAAATAAAAACTACATGGAAACCAATTATTAAGGGGATACGATACAGTAAAGATCCTGAACTGATTTTTTTGTGAAATTTTGCAAAAATGTCAATTTGAACATGCTCTTTCCAAATCTGCAAAGAAAAGTATACCTTCATGATTTCATTTTCGAGATAATTACGATTCAAAATTGCCCATTTTCCAAAATATTTCGTAAAAATTGGATTTTTACAGTAATTTTTAAAATGTCATAACTTTAAAACTAATTGAGCTAATTGCTCCCGTTTTTTTGCTACAGTTTTGTTAGATATTTCTGAAGAAGCGAAGTAAAAATTTTAAGACACAATTTTATTACTTGTGGTTCGAAATTGACATTTATGTAAATATTTATAGAATAAAAGTCCATTTCTCGTAGGTAAAATTTCACATAGAAAAAAATTGTGAACTGATTTTTTCTTTAAAATTCGCAGAGATCTCCGCAAAATATCACTCTTTTGAAATTCGCTTTGAAAAATGGGGGTCCGTGTGCTTATTTTAAAGCTACAGAGAGAAAACTGTCATTTTTTATCGCTACAAATGAGTATTGCCGGTTTTAGAGCGAAATGACATTACATTATATTTCACTCGGAAACTTGAACGTCGTCAATATGTGTTTTCCCGCATTTAAGGGTTGCGAAAAATGGAACAGAGTTGAATACCATTAAACAGTTAAACAGGAAATAAAAGACATCAAACAGAACAAAGAATTTATCCTGTGATTAGTGATTACTTCCTTCTATGGACATTCACAAAGATCAGTCAAACACATACTAGACCCTTCTAGTAACTGTGTTAACTGCAAAAATGATTATTTCCCAAGTGCCGCTTTTCAACGTATATGCGTTGATCGAGCCCTGGTTTCACCTATCCATCTGTAACGAAAATAAATAATAAATCAGAATTCATTGTATGTGGTGTTGGTTCAATTAAAGGGGGCGGATATAGGATGGGTTTTGATCGAGATTTTCTGAGAAAAAATGTACGATACCCTCAGTCATCCCGAAAATGAAATTGACTGAATCCCTTTCCTGATAAGTGTTTCTCCCAAATTCTCGGTGAAATAAACGACCTTTCCCGTTGTCCCGAAAAAGATTATACCGACCCCCATTTAAAGTTAAATGCATTTCATAGGATAATTATCATGCATGTGTAGTGTGATTATAGTGCCTCTCCAATACCATACTCTTGCCTATAGACTTTTATTTATTGATTATATATTGTATAATTATATAACTACATAATTTGCATGGTAAAAATATTGTTATATGAAAAAGCCATTTTCACTGAGTTTTTAATGTAATTTTCACAGCACCCCATGAAAATTCAAATCATAAAATGCCATGAAATTGCCCTCAAAATGGCCATGATAATGTGCCACCTGACTCCATCGTGGCAATCCCTTCATTTTTACCAGCTAAAATAAAGAAAAGTCACATAATTTTTACGGATTATTTTTTAGCTGCCGCATGCTAGATTCAAACTGACAACCTCAATATTTGTAAGCCCATGTGCTAAAAATTACACCAGATCTCAAGTTTTTAATTTTGTGATGTTCCTATTCATTCTTACATTCAGTTATTTATTTGTTTTGTCTTTGTGAAGTTGCCTCAATTTTTTGTTTTTTATATTTTACGAAAGGATATGGAGTAAATGAACATGAGACCATAACACATATGTTAACTCCAACTGTTTATTTTGTTTTTTATTTTTTGATGAATCCAGGTATTTTATATGCTACTCATATTCTATGACATTCCATGACTTTTGACTTTTTCCATAAATAAACAAAAACATTTTTCAGAAACTAAGTAACGACATTATCATGGGAAAAAATGTATATAGCTTATAGAAATTCCACAGGAAGCTGATTCAATAAAAGCAAAAAATAAGTCACTGGAAAAGTCACGAGATTTTCATGACTCTTGAAATTTCTTAGTATTTTCATGGACTTGTATTCCAGTAGTGCAATCTTGATAAATTTCTACTGTGCATTTGTTTACTTGGAACAAGTAACATCTTTTTTAACGAAATCAAATTGTTGTTGGGAAAAAAGGATTCTAATGCAAACGATGCCGATAGGTCAGAAGGTCTTTTGCTATCAGATTTCAATTAGAGAAGTATGTCGGATCTGGAGCTACCGCATCCCCATATTGCATTATGAGCAATTCACTACGACATGGATTTTATCATAGATTTATTGTACATGCTTCTGTTCGCGTTGTCTGGTATTTATGACATTGTGCTCTAATTTGTGATGTCGCGAAAACAACATGCCACATTCGGCGACGTTATTATCTGCCCTTGGTACTGTATCGTATCCCCTTAAGGCTTTTAATTTATAAAAAAATGCGTGTAGATAACCTACTCCCCACCATGACCCTACAAGGGACCTTAAACAGTCCCCAGACCTCTAGCTGTAATGTCAGGAATTCTACTAAAAATATGTTGGCAAGTATACAATATGTCGGGCTTCATATTTTGACTTGAAATGAAATATTGCTAAAATTTCCAACAACTGTGCAACATTCTTCGACTTTAGCGCTATGTCTGTGGACTGAATGAGTGCTTGATTGTCCATTGATTAAAGACAAGTGAAATGTACCTGTAATTAATTCTTTACAAATACAAAAATAAGTTAAATGGAGATGCAATACTTGATTAGACGCCAAAAGGGTGTTGTTTATGCAGTTGACATGCAACCGTCATCAATACTTTTGAAGGGAGGTAACAATGTAGCAGGGGAGGTAACTGCTTATAAACATGCCGGATCGTCCTTCACCTTTTGGGGGTGTGTTTCAGGTTCCCTTCCTTCATTGGATAGAAAACAGGTCAATATTAACGATTGGTTGTATTTGTCCCACCTTACTGGAAAATATCAACAAATATATTTGGAACTGCACAGATAACAGACTAAAATAAGTTGTTTATCAGGTATGTAAAATTCAAATACTTTACTTATTGCATAACAATGAATTTCTGGAGTAATTTTCCTGCTTTTTTGAAGTCTTTAACAAGTTTTTTGAAAAGTTATGATTTTCCATCAGTTTTCGCTTAAACAAGCTATTGACCTGCAGACCTTGTCTTTTATCTAGTACAAAACCCTGCACCAGTGCAGCTATACTAAGTAACATCACTTGACAAATAAGTGCATGTTTTTGCATGTTAATTTGTAATTGTATAAATAAAACTACATTGAAAAAAAATATTTATACATGTTATAAAAGTACATGTACCTAATGTCCAGACACTTGGTTTTACAGAATATTAAGTAAATAAATATTGTTTTAATTTCTATTTTTCCCTCTCTTTACTTTTTGCTTTTGCATTTATTTGATCAACGACATAAGTCCTTTATTTGAAAAATTGAAAAGTGTTTAAAAACTGTGACTTCAAACGTACTAAACTTTTATTTCATGTAATTTGATCAGCAATTCTTTAAAACTACTTTAAATTCTGTAGGTGAAATTTTTGTTCTCTTATCCTGACATTCAAACACTTTACTATTTTAGGAGGTGACATATACTCAATATGTTACTATATTGTGTATGATGTCACTTCAATTCAACATTCATTTATTCATTGATTTTTCAAGAGAGCTATTGATGAAACTCCAAACATGAATTTGGTACATCAATATTAATATCCTATATGAATTTCAAGACCATGGCCACAGTAAAGGAAATAGGGGCAAATTATGAACGAAGACAAATTTTCGCAATATCCAATAATTGAAGAAATCTCCAAGGGCATTTGGGCTAGAAAGTTGAAACTCAGGAATCAACTCACAAAATAAGTAGCAACTTCACAGAGGGTGTCGGTATTTTTGACTGACCTGCATTTTCTGCTTGATTGGATTCTATTCAAATTTACAGCCAAGTTCATATTTCTGCCATTATACATTGAAGGATCATCTTACCTTGCATATGTATGCATTTCTGATGATAGGTCAGCCTCCTGGCCAAATTAGTTCATTTTGACCAATATTTTGCTCTTGATTGATTACAGATGAGTTCAGATCTCTGTCAGTGTACATCATGTACATGGTAGGATCATGTAACCTTGCAAATGCAACATCTCTGATGGTAGGTTAGCATCTAGGCAAAATTAAGTCACTGAGCTATATTTTCTGCTTGATTGATTAACATTCAAGCTTACAGTTCATTTCAGATCTCATTTATTATAGATGGTAGGATCATGTAATCTTGCATATCATATATATGCATCTCTGATCTAAGCAAAATAAGGTCACTTTGACCTATATTTTCCACTTGATAACTTATATTCATCTCCCAGTCACTGAATAAGGTAAAATCATCTAATCCTGCATGCATTTTTGCATATACCTGCATTTTTGATTGTAGGTCAGCATCCAGGTAATTGTGCTACTGTGACAATGTGCCAAAACAAGGCAAAATTTGTTATCTTTGATTACCTATGTTTTGTATTGTTTTGAGTTTTTGTTTCATGTATTTTTACTCCACATCATTTCTTCTGTGCACAATAATGTTAAGTATTGCTATTCTTTCATTTCACATGCTCTGCATTAGACATGTTAGATAAATTTGTTTTTAATTTCAGACAATTGAATTGAAAGCATTAAATAGAATGTGGAGAAGCCATTCTCAGTCATTGTGTAAACAAGTCCTGAAACATAATGGAAGCATATTTACAAGAGGTGTGTCTGGATTACCAGGGGTACTGGCTATCAGGAGAGAGACAATAAATGTTTGGGAAAGAAGAGCTCCTCTGTCTCCAAATCATGTCAGGAAACTAGTGAGAGATGGTATAAAGGTGATAGTTCAACCCTCTAATAGAAGGGCATATAACATGCAGGTTAGTACAATCCTCCAATAGAAAGGCATGACTAACACATGCAGGAAATACATCCCTCTAATAGAAGGGCAGTATATAACATTCAGATTAAAACTAGGAGGGCAATGTAACAAATTGTACTGTGAGGGCAATATAACATGCAGGTTAGAATAACCATCCAATACATGCAATAGGAGGGAATATAATATGCAGGTTAATACAACCCTCCAATAGAAAGACACAGAAGATACAGGTTAATACAACCCTAGAATAGGAGGGCAATATAACATGCATGTTTACACTAGCCTCCAAATGGAGAACAATATAAAACCAAATAGGAGGGCAATATAACACCCTCCAATAGAAAGGTATATGATGTTCAGGTTAGAACAATCCATAAATTGGAGGGCATACCTATTAAAACTTGAATACGAAGGTTTTATTTTTATGAATTACAGCACTAATTTGAGGGCCTATTTTTTAATTCTAAGTGTTGACATTGATACTGTAGAATGACTTTTTTCAAGATGAGAGTACCCTGATTCTTTCACTTACTCTACACTAAATTGTCAGTCTGTCCGTCAACACTTTTAATTGTCTATCAACAACTTTTTCTTTCGAAGTTGTTGTTGCTTGTAACAATGGGAATGATTTGATATGCAGTCTGAAGCTTAGAAGTGACAAGTTATATTTGACCACGTCTTCCTGTTTAATGACATTTTTGTGTTTAACTATAACTAAAAATTTTTGGAAGAAAAAAATGTGGAAGATTTTATGGCTTGGTGGGTTGTATATGTATGAGTGGAAGTGATTGATATTGAGCCTAAACATTTGAAATACTGAGTTTTATTGTACTCTGATGTTTTACTATAATCTGAATTTTGTCAAATTTTCTTTGTTTGATCCAGTTTCTCTTGATGAATTACGCTTTACTAATTTGATTTCAACAGGAATATGCCAAGGTTGGAGCTACAATACAAGAAGATATGAGTGAAGCATCACTCGTGATCGGAGTAAAGGCAGTACCTATTGATTTACTTCTGCCCGACAAAACATATGCATTTTTCTCACACACGATCAAGGCACAGGAGGCCAATATGCCATTGTTGGATGCTATAATAGAAAAGGTAATAAATAAACAATACAAATATTATAGACATGATAGATAAGTAATCCAAATTGAAAAAGGGAATACTTTACAAACCAGATTTCATTTGTTCCTGCTGTACCTAAGTAATGCTTTGAGTGAGAGGTTACTTCAAAATTAAAAAGATTGTCATGTCAGGTTACTAAGGTCTTTGAATAAAAGAATAATTGTCAAATTAAAAGCCTTCAACAACTGCTCTGAAATACACTAGAAATTCATCAAACATCAAAAGTCTACATACAAAAAATCAAAACAAACTTTCACATTGAGCAATCATCAGTGACGGCACAAAGAAAAAAGATTGTACTTACATGTCAGTCATAGGCTAAAAATTTCCATACCCCTCACTGATGATCATTTAGGGCATAAAAGTGTAATCAGTTGATATCCACCCACTTCACTGATGATCCTTTATAATACATGTAAATGTCCATGGTATATTTGATTTAGTAACTTTAATATGGATATATATATATAAAATGCATTCTACACATTGTGGTATAATGCTCTGAAAATACTGTCTGTATTAGATAGCTCAGTATTATATTTTGAACTTTTTTTGATGTCATGATCAAAAATTCTAACAAATAATATTTCTTGCACAATCCACTGTAACAACTATAGTATTGAAAAAAATGATCTTTATATTCATAGTTTATACCATGCTTTGGTTAGCATGGTTAGAGAATATTACTCACAACGATTGAAAAATTTTCTTGTAAAATAATATACTGGTAAGTAACGTCCATGAAGGGCTCTAAATGTTTGTTCTCTGGTTGTATGCCAACGGAAACTCACTCTTGTTCTCCAAGGTTTTTTCCAAACACTTGCATATATTGATCTATTATTTGTTATGTGATTTACCACAATGTGTTATGGCGGATTTCCTGGCTCAATAACGTATTATATTTGCAATTCTTTAATGAACATGCCAATATTCCTCAAGTAACACCTATAACAACTCCTTCAAAACTCCTATCTTTTCTTTGTCAATCAAACAATCAAGATTCTATAGAATTCTTTTGCATACCAATTTGTCATTACTGGAGTATCAAGGTAAACCCCTTCAGGCAGTACAAATTGGTATACAATAGAATTTCTAAAGAATCTTGATTGGTTGATTGGCAAATAAAAGACAGGAGTTTAGAAGGACTTGTTATATGTGTTACTTTAGGAATATTGGTATGTTCATTGAAGAATTGCAAATATAATACATTAAAGAGCCAGGAAACTCGCCATAAGTACAGAGCAGGATGTGAGTTTTGTTCGTATCCAATTGTTTATTATTTTTTTGTGCATAATTTAAACCTCTGATGTTGACTTATTTGAAAAAGCAGTCCTGACCAGTTGCGGATTTTGATCAGAAATTTGATATCCAAGTGTACCACACATGAGTTACAAGAAGGTCTAATAATATTTGACAAAAAGACAAGCTTTAGACTTGGAAAATTTCTGTAAAATACATATAGCTGTTTTCCATTTTTTTTTTGGCGAAATGCTTGCAGGCATTGACCAATTATTTAGTATGTAAGTCTCCAACCATGAGCTACAGCTCCAGCTTGAGTTTCCTTTTAGTCCACTGATTTTTGACAAAATTATGGGTAGAAATTTTTTTTTCAATACTTGTTAAAAGTATTTGTAATTTTTATACGACCGCAAAAATTTTTACGGTCATATAATGGTATGGTGCTGTCGTCGTCGTTGTCGTCGTCTGTAGACACTTTTGTTTTTTGTCAATAACTTAAGTTCCAGTTGATCAATCCTTATGAAATTTTAACACAATGTTCTTGGGCACAAAAGGAAGACTTTGATAAGTTTTGGTTATTGTGACCCCACCCGTTTCTAAAAAAGGGGCCAAAAAGGGTTAAATTGGGTGTTTTCACATATATGGCTGTAGAATCTTTATTATATATTGGATTTCGATGGGGTTTCTTTCAAGGTGCTGCTTAGGAAATTTCCATTCTAGAGAATGTCAACGGATTTCACATCACATGTTCCGTTCTTGAGATAAATGGGGCCCAAAAGGAGCGAATTTCAAAAATTTTATTTTTTCTATTTTTAGTCCGATTTTGATGCAGTTTTTTCCAGTGGATTCCTTATGAAAAACTTATATAGCCCTGCACCTTCAGATTTTTGATAACTTGTTTCCTTTCTGAGCTGTGAGGGGCACAACGGGGCCAAAATTGCAAACATGCAGATTACCTACACTTTAATTTTTCATCGGATTTGGATGGGATTTTTATCTTTGGATTCCTCTTGTTATAAGCTTTTAGCAGTATTGCAACAGATTTGGTGTAGCTCTTACCGTTTCCAATCTATTTAGTGTCGAAGGGGCCAAAATTGCTGTTTTTAGAAGTATGTGAAATTTTTATTTTTCATCAGATTTGATGGGATTTTTCTCTTTGGATTCCTTATAACATTAGGTTTAAGTAGTATGTGACATATTTGACGTATCTGTTACTGATTCTAAGGGGCCAAACAGTGCCAAAATAACAGTTGTTCAAAAACATTTTTATTTACATCAGATTTTTTCTTTGGATTTCTCTTGATGTACCGGTAACTTAGCTTTTACTTGGAAGTCAACAAATTTTGCATGGCTCTTACCATTTCTGATCAACAAGGGATCAAAAGTGCTAATTTTTATTTTCCCTACTGTATGGCCAGCTCCTTATTGTGTCCATCAAATGCCTGTATCAAGCTCGTTACAGTGTCAACATTTATTATGAATTACACTTGTTTAAATTTCAGTCGTCGACATGCTGCAGTCGTATCATGCTGCGCTTGGCGTAGCCCTTTATTCTAAGATGTATTGGATATATACAGTGATTATTTTGTAGAACATTAGACTGATAGATTATGAACGTATGGTGGATGAAAAAGGACAGAGATTAGTGGCATTTGGTGTGTATGCAGGTGTGGCAGGAATGTTAAATATACTTCATGGACTGGGTCTCAGATTGCTGGCTCTAGGACATCATACTCCTTTCATGGTAATTATACAAGAATAACAAGATTTTAATTCTTACAGTATGGTCTGTTAGTCTCTTTCAGTTTTGAAACTTCACTCAAAAGTTATATTTTTATGCCCTACACACGAATGTGGAAGGGACATATAGTGTTACCCCTATCAGTCCTTTGGTAAATCTATTCTATACATATGGTCAATTTTTGCATTTATTAAGTTCATTTCTAAGAATAGTATGCTAGTAGGTAGATCTTTGATAGTACTACATAGTTCACTAGGTAGTTTGACTCATTGTGTCTCATGTCCGTTTCCAAACAAGTACACATAATACTGTATGGAGCTTTATGTTGATGGTACGAAATTTTCTGGGTTTTCCGTCTTGCATTTATTCGCTGGATTTTATATTCAAAGATTTTTATTTTACATCATTATGTCCAATTATGTTCATGTTAACAGTGAAATATTCCCGGGTATGAATTTCGCGATTCTTGTGTTAAACAGCATTTATGGCGGGTTTCCTGGCTCTTTAACGTATTATATTTGCAATTCTTCAATGAACATACCAATATTCCTAAAGTAACACATATAACAAGTCCTTCTAAACTTCTGTGTTTTATTTGCCAATCAACCAATCAAGATTCTATAGAAATTCTATTGTATACCAATTTGTACTGCCTGAAGGGGTTTACCTTGATACTCCGGTAATGACAAATTGGTATACAAAAGAATTCTATAGAATCTTGATTGTTTGATTGACAAAGAAAAGATAGGAGTTTTGAAGGAGTTGTTATAGGTGTTACTTGAGGAATATTGGTATGTTCATTGAAGAATTGCAAATATAATATGTTATTGAGCCAGGAAATCCGCCATAATACCCCACAAAATAAAACAATCATACAGTAGTATAATGATGTTTCATCAAATTAATTCTTGATGAGTACTACTCAAATCATTGACAATTAAGTGTCTTTGACCTACAGTTTTGATGACTCATATAAACGTTTTTTGTTGAAGTCTATTTCTCAACAACTATGTGTTGTAGCATCATGATATTTCACAGTATCATTCATCTAAAAAAGGTCTGTTCATTTCACCAACAAATGGGTGTCCACAGCTTACTAAGGGGAAGACCCTTTGATTCTGAGGGGGGGGGGGGGGCCTGGCAAATTAGGTCGAGCCAGATTATTTATTTTCAAAATTTTGCGGGCCAGAATATTTATTTTTTGCCGCTTTGCGGCGAAAATTTTTATTTTCAATAACATAATCGTATCATACCAATGAATCTAAGGTCAGATTATTTATTTTCTTGGATGTGCAGGCCAGATTATTTATTTCCAACTTTTTCAGGGACAGAATATTTATTTACAAAATCTGCCAGGCCCCCCCTCAGAATCAAATGGTTGCCTCTAACTGCGGTTAAAATATGCATTTTAGTCAATTTCTCAAGAACTACATCACATATCACTATATTGTTGTATCAAATTAATCATCTTGATGAGAACTATCCAATTTTTGAACAGTTTGATGACTTTGATCTACCTTTTACACTTGAATGACTTTGTTAAATTTTTAGGTTTCGGTCCATTTCTTAACAACTACAAGTTACACTACAATGATGTCTAATCAAATTCATCACAGTGGTTAATATTATATAATTCATAGAGAATTTTATAACCTGACCTATATTTTATGCTTCAGCAACTTTAGTTCGGATATTTTTGTTAAGGTCCATTACTCAACAAATATGTATCGAAAAAATCATCAGTAATATTTATTAAGCAATCATCTGTAACAGTACTTCCTGATTCCATCACAATTTAATGACATGGAATTAATTTTATGCTTGATAGACATATGTTATCGGTTGTGATAAATTTACTGGCGGGGCATCCATGTCTTGTAGAAACATTCTCTAGTTCTTGAAAATGTTTGAATGTCATGATCTTGTGAAGTCAAACTTAAGCAAGAAAAGTTTCTGGATTGCAGTTAGATCATGATTCTGTCTCTTGTGGGAGGCAAACAGATTCTTGGTCAAGATTGCTGATTCTTATCTGATACCATCACATAGCAAAATTAAACAAAGTCAAGTCAGAGAACCATTGAAATCTTGCACAATTGTGTCTGAAATTTTGAATGCTTGCTTTCTCTAGATCTTTCTTACATTTATAAAAGTATGATTTCAGCTTACCAGGCTGCATTTGCCTTCCATCATTCCCTATGCAATCACATTAAGAAAAGCTGGTTAGAATTTCTTTTATCATGGGTTGAGACTAATAGGATCTTTCATAAGGTCAGATTAAAGATCGAGATATTTTTCATGAGTGTAAGAAATTTCGTCTTTTCTAGAGTTGAGCTTAGCAATTGAGAGGAAAAGACATATAATTTCTTACATGAATGAGAGATATCCCGATTTTAAATTTTGATTGAATGCAAATTCCTATTTCTACCGTAAAACACGAGAAGAAACACCTGCAAACCTTTACTGTGTGAACAATGTTGTAGCCTTTTGAGTGTACTTTACATTGTGACATCAGGTGTTTTTTGACATTAAGGCATGGTAACGATAATTTAAAAAAAAAAATGAACACTTATGGTTTGACATTTACCTGTGTAAGATAAGGTTGGGTGCATCGATCTTGCATGGGTCATCTTACATTGTAAACTACCATTTACAGAAGAAAAGTTTTTCTTGCATGGCAGAAAATATGTCCTTACTTGTTTTCAAATGTGAGGAACAGTTATCTTCATAGAAAGATCTTGAAACTTTGAAATCAGTTTTAAATTACCAGCATTATGCTCTGTGCCTGTGATGTAAATTTACCATTTGTTTCAACATGGATAACAGATTTGACACTTTGATTTTTGTCTCACCTGTGACGAAAAGTCGCGGAAGCAAGACATAGGGATAGCGTTTCCGGTGGCGGTGTCAACAATTTTGTGAATTAACAAGCTTATGTTAGTTATAGGTCCATAGTATTTGATGTGCAGTTGCATTAGTATGGGTACAACTCAAATCCATACCTAGTTTTAATGTGGCCTTGGCCTTTTAGTCAGGCATGAACAATCACTTTAAAATTTTTAGCAAGCAGTTTATACAGCCTTTACCAGTAGTCATAGCCAGTTGATATTTGACATGCGGTTGCGTCTTGAGGAGTACATACTGATTCCACGCCCAAATTTTGGCCTTGGCCCCTTAGTCACGGATGAACAATCACTTTAAAATTTTAGCAAGCAGTTTGTACAGCCTTTACCAGAAGTCATGATATTTGACATGCAGTTGTGTCTTGAGGAGTACATACCGATTCTGAGCCCAGATGGTGGCCCTGGCCCCTTAGTCACTCATGAACAATCACTTTAAGTTTTTAGCAAGCAGTTTGTACAGCCCTTACCAGTAGTCCTATCTACTTGATATTTGACATGCAGTTGCATCTTGGAGTACATACCGATTCCACACCCAGATGATGGCCCTGGCACCTTAGTCATGCATGAGTGATCACATAATTTTTTTCCAAGGAATTTGTAAACACAGTTTAAGAATTTTATTTTATTTTTATGGCTGCTGCAGTAGATCAATGTGCAAATTGAGGCGATGCAAGGGGCGGGCGAGCCATATCCTGTGTCCACAGTTTATTATTACTATAAAATAGAAATTAAATGAAATAATTACAACTAGAATAATGTATACTGGTAACTTAAGACATTTTCATTGGTTTTTCAGTACATTGGACCAAGTCATAATTACAGAAATACAGAACAGGCAAGACAAGCAGTAAGAGATGCTGGATATGAAATAGCTTTAGATAGGATGCCTAAATCACTTGGACCTCTAGTGTTTGTATTTACTGGATCTGGTAATGTGTCACAGGTAATTATCAACAGGAACCTAGAATGCCAAAATCTCATGGACCTCTAGTGTTTGTATTTACTGGATCTGGTAATGTATCACAGGTAATTATCAACAGGAACCTAGAATGCCAAAATCTCATGGACCTCTAGTGTTTGTAATTACTGAATCTGGTAATGTGTCACAGGTAATTATCAACAGGAACCTAGAATGCCAAAATCTCATGGACCTCTAGTGTTAGTAATTACTGAATCTGGTAATGTGTCACAGGTAATTATCAACAGGGAGCTAGGATGCCAAAATCACTTGGACCAGTGTTTGTATCTACTTGATCTGGTAATGTGTTGCAGATAATTAGCCCCCCTGTCACATATAGTGGCAGACACCCTAAATAATCACTTTGTCTGTCTGTCCTGGCTGCAATTCTTTTTGACTTTTGAGATAGGCCTTTGATATTTTGCATGTAGATAGATCACTTCAAGATGATGTGACATGAACCATGATTGGTGACCTTTGTCTTTCTGTCAGATCATTGCTTTCTTAGTGGCATATTATGTCAAGACTGTAAATTTTTGCCTTTTGAGGTATGCTTTTTATATTAATTATTAATAAAGATCTCTTCAAGGCCATTGGCCATATACCATAGATCATTACCCTTGGCCTTGAACTTTGTTCTCAAGGTCTATTTTACCCACAGATAACATAAAAACATATTTTATAATTCAATACATGAAAAGACCATAATTGATAGTTTTGCCTAATGTCTGGTCTATGTGTTGTAGGGCGCTCAGCAGGTGTTTCAAGAATTTCCACATGAGTATATTGAACCAGAACATCTACCCAAAGTAGCCATGAATGGAGGTTTGTATAAACATAAACAAAGCTATGAAATGTTACCTTGTATTGTAGTACATGTATTTGGTAAATATTTGTAGTTGTAAAGTATTTATTCAGTGTCGTTTCCAATGGTTTAATGAAAAGTGATGAGAGCTATACTTATGTCTACAAACATGACAAAGTGATACAAGCACAGAGATGGGCTGCTGAAAGTTTTTGTTGAAGAGGCTAAGGAAAAATGCTCAGAATGGTTTTTAACCCTAAATAGGGGACAGTCAAAATTCGATGGCTTGAACACCCAAATAACGAATACTTTTTGTCACCCTCTGTAGCTTTCTGAAAATTAGTGATTTAAATACTTTTTTTAAAAAAAGAAAAACATTTTATGTTTGTTTCAATAATTTATCATAAAAATTACATTAATAGTGAGAAAACTTTTCTTTACTCTGTCTAAACACAATTATGAAATACATATTTGTTCTATGAGAACTGTTTCTATGTATTGTTTTATAGCCACCAATAAGCTGTATATCTGTGTAGTAAGTAGAGATGACCATTATATACGTAAAGAAGGTGGAAAATTTAATGCAGAAGAATTTGAACAACATCCGTCCAGATATGCCTCAACATTCGCTACTAAGGTTTGTTATAACTGAAGATTATAAGAATCTAACATGGAGAAATCTAGGACACGCAAGGGCAAGACTCGTAAAGGAACCATAAAAAATTGTACCCAAGGATGTCAGATATTTCTAAATGTTGCACGTTCAATGGTGTTTGATTATTTTTCTCACATTTATAACCACTTTATACAATTTCTTTACCACCAGACCATACTTAAAATCCAACTTCCTAAGCAGTATCAGTAGCACTGGAATACATTTTGTGTTAACTTTAAGTATTGTACAGTAGAACAAGACTATAAGAATCTAACACCGGTGAAAAGGCAAGATCAAGAAATCTCAGACACCCAAGGGTAAGATTTCAATATTTCTCTGACGAGGCTTGCCGAGTCAGAGAACCATTGAAATCCTGAGATTTCTAAATCTCTTATATTCAACGGTGTTTGATTTATTTTCTCACTTTTGTAATCTTGTACCTGGGGGTACAAGACAATGAAATCTCACACCGCTAAAAATAGGAACTGTTCTGTCTCAAAAGTGAGAAAAGAATTTCTTGTTCCCCTGAAAAATAGAGACGGCTTATCTCTTTAGTGTGATTTAAGTTTCAAATAGTTATGATTATTTTGGAATTGAAAAAAGTATGCTATGGGCTGTCTTGAACTTACTATGAGGAATGAGCAAAGCTCATTGTTGATTGCCTCATTGTGACATCAAGATGAAAAACAACAATAAAAGCATTGTTCAATTTCTTTGTTTTACCACTTTGTCTCATGTGCATTTACTCAATATCCCGTCATTTCTTATTACATTATATATCTTAAAAAAACAGTCAAACAGTGCAATGATCTGATTTGTAATTGAACCATATATATCAGCTAATTTATTATTATGATTAGCCATAAATTTACATAGTCAATGAGTTTATGCTAATAATGAAAATTAAGTTTTATAATTACTTAGTAATTTATTGAAATATTTCTCGAAATATCAATTATAATCCCAGTCAATGACATCTCTTAAATACTCTCTTTGATTATAAGCATATTAAGGGACATCTCCATATTATATGAATGAATGCAAGGTTGACCTGGACAGTTGATGAATGAACTGGAAAACATGGGTGTGTAATTGTTTTTTTAATCTTTTAAAGTACACCTTAAATTTGTAAACTTTTTAGATGTAAAGGGATTGGAATTTGTTGATAAAAAGAAATGTTATAGATAATAGGTTTAACTGATGTATGTACAATGTTATGATAATCTTTGTAAAGAAGATTACTGCATTAGTCCTTGATAAAATTAATCCAGCTTGGTCACTGTAATCTTTTTAAATTAGAGCACTTTGATAATATTATTTCTTGACATATTCTGAATTGAAAATACCAATATATATACAATAAGACAAATATACATACAATTATACCATGTTTTCCATAGTTAATGGATTTAGCAAAACACTTTCTAACATAACACTAGCAGGGCCAAAAACTTTAGCATGCCCTGAATTTTACATATTGATATATTTTCTATGTCTGTGATATAATAAGTATATTAACATTCCCTGTCCAAAATTAGCCTTGCTCTGATGAGTGGAGAGGCTGATTTTTTAAGCTCACCTGGCCAAAAGCCATAAGCGCTTTTGCCATCAGTCGGAGTCCGTCGTCTCTCCGTCCATCCTTTAACTTTTATTCAAAGATCTTCTCCTCTGAAACTACTGGGCCAATACCTACCAAACTTGGCCTAAATCATCACCAGGGTATGCACTTTCAAATTTATGATTTTTATGCCCGTAGACCAAACAATATGGACGCTGTTACTAAATATAGAACAAAGGGGGAAATTGTCGTTTTTTGCAAATGACTTGAAAACCGTTACAGATATAAAAAAATCTAATGCAATAAAAATTATCAGCATGATGAGATCTGACGACCCTGCAATTTTGGAGATCATCCGATAAACAGTTGTGAAGTTATTGTCCCTTTTCCATAAAATTTTCATTTTTTGGTTACTTTTAGTCTTATATATTGAAAATGATAGCAGATTGAAGTAAAGTTTTAATTACGAAAAGGGTCAGCATAGTAAGATCAAATGTCCTGCAATTTTTAAGAAAATCTGATGACCCACATAGGAGTTATGGCCCCTTTTGTGTTGAATTTTCATGATTTTTATGTGTTTTTACTTAACTTTTATTTCAAAAACTGTTTTAGACAAAAGATAAGTCTGAATTGCAAAAGTGCTAAGCTTCTCAAGGACTACAATTTCTACATATGTCTAGCAGGTTTGCATCTCATCCAAGGTGGCTGCCAGCCAGGAACATAGTTTAACCCCATGGGAAATGCATTCAAGATCTACTCTGAAACTGCTGAGTTAATGGGAACCAAAATTGGTCACAATAGTCCTTAGGTGGTCCCAAATTAAGTTTGTGATTGTACCTCAAGATGGCCACCAGCAGGAATATAGTTTAACGTAGGGACCCTATAGGAAATGCATTCAAAGATCTTCACAGGTGAAACTACCCAACCAGTTGGAATAAAACTTGGTCACAATAGTCCTTGGGTGGTCCCCTTTAAAGGAGTATGTACGATAAGAGGCATATTTGGCCCCCAAATCTAGCTATATTTTCAAACTGAGTTTTCCTCGAAACTTAACTTGGTATATCACAGTTGATATATTGCTGAAATCAAAACTCAAATAAATTGGTGACGTCACAAATATCATGATTCTTCGAGATTTACCAAAAATCGACAATTTTCGTCAGTTTTTTGTCATATTTTGGCACGGACAGCACAGAGCGCATGCTTGTGCCAATGAGATTTTTTTATATGTTGAAAGTATATAGTAACGCCACCTTTTCATGCAAAAATTTCATTGGTACAGGCATGCGCTTTATGTTTCCTGTACTGAAATACGTAAGGATTTTTGGTCATTTTGGTCAATTTTTGTGAAAATGCTCATATTTGTCGAATTTTGGAGTTCATTTTTATCTACAAACAAAAAAGACTTGGGCAATACCTATCGAAGTTTATTATATACTGATACTAAATTGTATTTTGAGACATGATTTTAAGAAATACAAGGGTCTTAATTTTAGGGGCCAAGTATTCCCCTTACCGTACATACTCCTTTGTGATTTTTATGTTCTGATCTCATCCAAGATGGCCCCCAGTGGGGAACATAGCTTAACATAGGGACCATATGGGAAATGCATTCAAAGGTCTTCTCCTATGAAACCAATAAGCCAATAGGAACCAAACTTGGTTATGTTTGTCCTTGGGTTGACCCCTTTTTAAGTTGGTGATTTTTTTGTTGGTACCTCATCCAAGATGGCTGCCAGCAGGAGACATAGTTTAACATAGGGCCCTATGGGAAATACATTCAAAGAACTTCTTGTCTGAAACTACTGTGCCAAATGGAACAAAGCTTGGTCACATTAGTCTTTATGTGGTCCCCTTGAAATTTTGTGATTTTTATATTCGTACCTTATTCAAGATGGCTGCCAGCAGGGAACTTAGTTTAACATTGGGACCCTTCAAAGATCTTCTCTGAAACTACCAAACCAATTGGAACCAACCTTAGTCACAATAGTCCTTGGGTGGTCCCCTTCAAAGTTTGTGATTTTTATGTTTGTACCTCATCCAAGATTGAAACATAACATCTTGTTGAACTGATTTATAGTAAGAATGGGTGGTCTTTTGGTGACATTGAATAAAACCTGTCACCAGGTGAGCGATACAGGCTCATGTGACGCTCTAGTTCCAGTTCTTAACACCATCAAAGATTAGTTGTTTGCAATTAGATGAGAGATAATATATACATTGTATTAGTATGGCTTACTGTGTGGGGGATATATATTAGTGGACGCATTTCAATTGGGCGGATTTTCAAATTTCCAGTATTTTCAATAGGGCGTTTTTTAGATTTGCAATTGGACAGAGAGGCTTTACAAGTAAAACAGAAATTGAGATAATGTATATTTAAAAATGAAAAGAAAAAAAAAACATTTTCTTATGGTCATTATTTGAGAGTCGAGTCTCATCATTTACATGCCTTTTGTCATTTTGTTTATAGGCCCGGACATTCTCTGGCTTTTTTAGTATGACCACAATCTACCATTTTGAAATCTGAATGAAGTTCACCCAACATTTGGTTAAGTATCAAAAAGGGACGACATAACAATGACAGAAACAGACAAAATCAACATTGTGTATATAAGACGGCATAAAGATATGTCGCCTTCATTTGATAATTTTTGAACTTCAAGTCTGAAGAAATATACGTAAAACAGCAAAAATATCAAATTACTGGAAAAAATCATATAAAACTGGGCATGGATATAATCACAAAGATCCACTTTTCTGCTTTGTTAAGAGTATTTGGTTTTTATTTCATATTTTTACAGGTATATCACACATAATCTGCCTACTTGAAAAAAATAAATCCGCCCAATTGCAAATTATTTTCTGCCCAATTGAAATACAAATCCGCCCAATTGCAAATCTGCCATATTAGTGAGACTTGCTCACAGTTTTTCTAGTTTTGTCTTATATAGTAATGTGAGTATTGTAACTGACCTTTTGATTGGCACTATTATTTGAAACCATCTGTTATATAAAGAACATCTGATAATTTGAAACTAAACAGTTAGATTTCAGCAGTCAAAAATGATTTTTAGGGCCAATTTATAGGAAAGGAGCCAATTGCATATACTTTATAACTATATTAGCTATTTAAAGAAATGTGAAAATTTTGGTGGTGAAGATCATTGTTTAAGTTGACCTTGACAAAAGAGCCTTGACTTTAATATCGTTTCAAGGTTATATACTAAGTTTGATGGATGTCCAAGCTTAGATATATCAATGATGATTCGTTCTTACCTCCTAATCTCATAGCTGTACTTTAATCTAAAGAAATGGCCATTTTTTCCTTGTTTCTATGGTAACCAACTTAACATTAATTTTCTAAGACACTTATTCTTACCCTATTAAAATTTTTATATATTTTGAATAACTAAACTAATTTGCAGTGAAGAAAGGACAATTTCAACTTCTTGAAATCTCAGTGACCCTCATTCTGACTACAAATTTATGTTTTTTTTTCTTAAAACTGTTTTGGGAATGATCAATAATGCCTCAAATACACCTAGTACAGAATAATTTTTGATATACAATGATCTTCCTTGAAATATTTTGGTTTGAAAAGAGCCTTTTCTAGGGTTTTTGAAACAGAGATTCTAATTTAAGGATGTGTGAGGTGAAATTAAAGAAATCTACGATTTTAGGTTGATACTATGAATGAAAAGAGCATTGGTAAAGAAATAAATTTGGCTAAAAATATTGATAGGTTATGGACCTCGTTTTCATGATATTTCACTTTTTTAAAAATAGCGGGGAAATGCTCTCTTGGACTTTTACCTTAGTATAACATGGACACATTGTTGATTTCTTTTACATAGAAGGTAAATCTACAATGTAATGAAACCTCGCTTACTGACCTTAAATGAGCTACTGAAGCCTTTAATGACTAGAAAATTAGTTGTAATTGGACAAAATATATTACATAGGAATAATGGATAAAACCCGAGAAATCAGAATGACTTTTACGAATTTCAAAAACCTCACCTTACTATATATTACAAAATCTTTTATAATTTTCATGTAATACAGTAGAACTTCCATGGCTCTAATGGACCGATTCAGAAATTCAACTTCCGTCCTCGTAAAAGACCTTGCGCAAGCTCAGCGTACTCGTAAAATACGTTTGGACCAGTCAAGAACGTTCAGAACAATGACAATCCCATAATGCCATTGCATTTCTGAATCGGTCCATTGAAATAACTTGAACGCCATGGATGTCTTGAACTCTTTTTCTGGACCCTTTGTTTGACACAGATCAACCTTGATAGCTTTAACACCTCTCTATCTTGAATTGTTTTCATCTGTCGCTTGGGTGTTTGAGCCATCAAAGTTCGACTGTATAGTCATAAAATGCAAATTGAATGTCATGATATTAATAGTTTCTTCTTGTTTTCTTCATACTTTTGCCCAGATTTTTCATTAAGAATCATGTTTAATCTTAGATTGCACCATATGCCTCTGTGATTGTCAATGGAATATACTGGGCCCCAGAAGCACCACGATTAATAACCATCCCGGAAGCCAAAAGTCTTTTACAACCACAGTCGTTTCCATGGATACCATCAAGTAAGGGGTGTCCACAACTACCCCACCGACTCTTAGCCATCTGTGATATATCAGCTGATCCTGGTGGTTCCATAGAATTCATGAATGAATGTACAACAATTGATAAACCATTCTGTTTATATGATGCTGATCAAAATAAGGAAACAGACAGGTATTTGAATATTTTAATGTAATTAATACATGTTATTACTCTTACTAGAGAAAAGGAAGGCATTATTGTTTTACATTCCTTCTGTTAGTTCTTTGTTCTGTCTATTTGTCAGACTTTTTTTTCAATATTTTTGTCTCGCCCCCGACAAAAATTGTGCAAGACAAAGGCTTGCAAAGTATGCCGGCAACATCGTTAACTTTTACTAATACAGGACATTTTTTAAACCCTTTGATTTAGGAACACCATATTTGGTCCAGTAGTAGTACATTTCTTTGTAGTACTAATCAAGTGCTATCTGACACACATAAAATCATGTATTTTGACCTCTATTGCTAGGTCCAGTGACCACATCAAATTTATCTGATTAGATCCATTTCTCAATAACTTTTAGTGGCAGGTCAATGATGTTTAGTTTGTAGGTTGGTCTTGGGTAGTAAATGTCAGTCTGGCACATGACTTTTGTCCTAGATCTCAATTTTACGGTCAAGTGGCCATGTCAAGTTGCCCTGATTAAGTCCATTTCTTAATAAGTATAAGTTTTAGGTCGATATAATATTTAGAATGTAGGTTGGTCTTGGGTAGTACATGCCAGTCTTGAATGAGACATTTGTCCTTGACCTCAATTTCACGGTCTAGTGGCTGAGTTAAGCTTCTCCGATATTAGTCCATTTCTTAATAAGTATAATTTAGGTTGATAATATTTAGTATGTAGGTTGGTCTTGGGTAGTACATGTCAGTCTGAAATATGACTTTTGTCCTTGACCTCAATTTCAGTTTGGTGACCATGATATGTTTCTCTGATTAGGTCAGCTGAATTACTTAACAATTAAAATTGATAGGAGACAATTATTTAGTAGGTAGCTTGGTCTTGGGTGAAAGATGTCAGATTGGCAGGTGACTTTTGTGCTTGGCCATGAATATTTTATGGTCTAGTGGCTATGTTAAGTTTCTCAGTATCTATTAATGGTAGGTCAATGATATCTGTATATGGTTTGGTCTTTTGTAGTACATAATTAGGGCCCCGGGTCGAGATGCGGGTGCCCTATAGTTTTCACTTTCTGGGCTTTTACAATGGGAATGATTTCATATTTAGTCTGAAGCTTTATGATGATAATGAGTTGTATCATGTAAGCAATTTTCAGGTTTGCTGTGCCATTACTTCCTGTTTGCCGATACTTTAACTTTTTCTTATACCACTCTATGGATGAAATTTTTTCGTCAAAGTTTTCTGGACTTCTGCATGTGGGAATGATTTCATATTTGGTCTGAAGCTTTAAGATGATGAGTTGTACCATGTAAGCTATTTTCAGGTTTGCCGTGCCACTACTTCCTGTTTGTCAATACTTTAACTTTTTATTATACCACTCTATGGATGAAATTTTTCGTCAAAGTTTTCTTTGCTTCTACAACTGGGAATGATATGATATTTAGACTAAAGTTTCATGATGATGAGTCGTAACGTGTAAGGTATTTTAAGGTTTGCCATGCCACTACTTCCTGTTTGCCGAGACTTTTAACTTTTTATTATACCACTCTATTGATGAAAATTTTCGTCAAAGTTCTCTTGGCTTCTACGACTGGGATAAATTTGATATTTGGTCTAAAGCTTCATGATAATGAGTTGTATCGTGTAAGATATTTTCAGGTTTACCATGCCACTATTTCCTGTTTGCCGATACTTTAACTTTTTATTGTACCACTCTATGGATGAAAATTTTTGTCAAAGTTTTCTTGGCCTCTACAACTGGGAATGATTTCATATTTGGTGTAAAGCTTCATGATGATGAGTTGTATCGTGTAAGCTATTTTCAAGTTTGCAATGCCACTACTTCCTGTTTGCTGATACTTTTTAAGTTTTTATTATCCCCGCACTTTCGAAGAAAGTTCGGGGATAATGTAATACCCTCCGTCTGTTCATCCGTCCGTCCGTCGCACTTTCCTTTTGACTCAAACTCCTCCTACATTTTTGGATTTAGGGATTTAATTTTGTTGTAGAATTGTTGCATATAGTCTGCAGATGCGCAATAAGCTTTCGGATTTTGGATATTGGTCTTGGTGCAAACAAGAGGCCCCATGATGTCAATTTTAACAAAGACCCAAATATGTGGATTAGACACATGTGGCATATGACGCAAACTCCTCCTACATTTTTATACGACTGCAAAAATTTTGCGGTCGTATTATGGTATGGCGCTGGCGTCGGCGTCTGTGGACAGCATAACTTTGGTTCTAGTGAACGGAATGTTACCAAATTTTAGCATGATGTTTGTTGGCACAAGCTTAAGCCCAGGTTTTAATTTCGCGTTCCCTGCCCAACCCGTTTTTGAAAAAGAGGCAAAAAAGGGGCCAAAAAGGGGTTAAATTAGGTATTTTTGTGTCTGTGGACAGCATAACTTTGGTTCTAGCGGACGGATTTTTTTCAAATCTTAGTATGATGTTTCTTGGAACATTCTTGAGAAACATTGTTTTCCTTTAGTTTTTGGCCCCACCCATTTCAGAATTAGGAGCCAAAAAAGGGTTAAATTGGGTGTTTTCACATATTTGACTGTAGAATCTTTATTATTTATTGGATTTTGATGGGGTTTGCTTCAGGGTGCTCCTGAGGAAATTTCCAATCTGGATGATGCCAACGAATTTCACGTAGCATGTACCGCTCACAAGATAAATGGGGCCCAACAGGGGCTAATCTCAAAAAAAATTTTTTTTTTTATTTTAAGTCCGATTTTGATGCAGATTTTTTTCAATGGATTCCTTGTGAAAAATTAATATGGCACTCAGCTATTAGATTTTTGGTAACTTGTTTCCTTTCCCAGCTATGAG
This sequence comes from Modiolus philippinarum, assembly GCA_002080025.1. NCBI lineage: Eukaryota > Metazoa > Mollusca > Bivalvia > Mytilida > Modiolidae > Modiolus > Modiolus philippinarum. The sequence goes on from MJUU01042893.1 coordinate 109,762, forward strand.
GGGCCGAAGGGGCCAAAATTGCAAATTTGCAGAT
>MJUU01042893.1:142652-160011 GCA_002080025.1 Modiolus philippinarum
CTAGAAGTGGTAGGTTGATAATATTTGGTATGTAGGTTGGTCTTGGGTAGTACATGTCAGTCTGGCAGGTGACTTTTGTCCTTGACCTCAATTTCACGGTCTAGTGGCCACGTTAAGTTTTTCTGCTTAAGTCCATTTCTCAATAACTAGAAGTGGTAGGTTAATAATATTTGGTATGAAGGTTGGTCTTTGGTAGTACATGTCAGTCTGGCAGGTGACGTTTGTCCTTGACCTCAATTTCACGGTCTAGTGAGCATGTTCACTTTTCTGATTAGTTCACATATATTTCACATCAATTTAGAGGCCAGCAGGGATGGGCGAGACATCTTTTAGGGTCTTCACTTGTTGATTACGCTAACTTCAATTCAAGTTTTATACATACAAATCTTACCTGAAATGTAGGAGCACCTCAAAATTTGTTTGTTTTTGGTAATTTTTAAAAGGGATGCTTATTCAAGCAATTTATGAATAAAAAAAAATCTTTTAATCTATATCACGAGATGAATATGATGTTTTTATGATTAAGACTTATTTATTTTCATTACAAAAATTATATATGCATCTGAGAAAACTAAAAATTTGCGGGAAAATCATTTAGTTTAGCTGCAGTTATGCATTAACAAGTCATGTTTCAGATTTATGGATAGTTGAACTTGGTAATTCTCTGTTTAAAGGATTTCCATTTTGTTCAATAAATTCCTTTTTACTTTCTAAAGAGTACTTAAAATGTTACAGTGGGGTTATTTATGGTACTTTAAAGAAAAGCTCTAGACTCAAAATGATCAGATATCTGGAATGTTGTCTGAATCATGATATAACTATTGATTCTGACAATCAACATCTGATTTTACTCATGAAAATTTTGATGCCATCCAATCAGAACCAGAGTTACAATAATGGTTGGATTGGAATGTTGTGTTTTTTCTGCCTAGAAGTAAGAGACCTTTCTAATCCAATTAATTCCTTACAGAGCCAAATGAAAGAGACATGATTTTAATGCATCATAAGATTGGTATCCAATGGCCTGATGGTTCAGAACAGTTGAGAACAGTTGGTTTGACAGTGTATGGTGATTACAATGGTTACTCAGCCATGGCAAAGACAGTTGGACTTCCAACTGCGATCGCTGCTAAAATGATACTGGATGGTATGTTCACTGTTAAACATATTTAGTTACTCAGCCATGGCAAAGACAGTTGGACTGCCAGCTGCTATCGCTGCTAAAATGATACTGGATGGTATGTTAACTGTTTAACATATTTAGTTACTCGACCATGGCAAAGACAGTTGGACTGCCAACTGCTATCGCTGCTAAAATGATACTGGATGGTATGCTACCTGTTAAACATATTTAGTTTTAGAACTAATTCATTGAAGATGTTTTCTGACTTACTCAAGCTTAAAGGGTAAAATCTGCTAACCCAAGGGCAGTGGTTCTCTTGGGATATTCTGGCATCCTCCACCACTAAAACTGACTGCTACGATTTACTGAAATACTGCTGAAAATGGTGTTAGACCTCATACAAACATACAAAAAAACATATCTGCTAGCAAAGCATATGCAGCATGTTCTTTGCACATGGAATCTTCTTCTAAACAATGTTTTGTGTACCATTAGATGCAATTCCATTTTAATTTATCGACCCCTGCTTCTTTCATCCACTGTTTCAAATTACAGTCAAAAATGATCTATTCTCTAATTTCTAGCAAATTTAAACACCTCCTGACAGATGAGTTACCAAAATAATAATCATCATGTTTGAAAATTTGATCTCAGTTGGCGATTTGTCAATTATGCAAATGTCTCATGTCCTTTTCTAAAAATAGTTCAACCGGATGTTGATGAAATTAACACATGCATCATTTTCTAGCGAAATGGTTTTTGGATTTTTATGACATAAGATAACTCAATTTATTGAAATATGACATTTTTATCAAAAATATTATATTCAACACTCCTTTCAATGAATGGCTCAATGATGATAGCAACAAATGGCGGCATACTTGAGACTGGAAGCTACAGAGATCGCTTCAAATAAATTGAATAGGAATTAGAGAAACAATCTCTAACATTGTTTTTCGGTTTATTACGATAATAATCTCAATAGTTAAATTTTCACATTTTAAAGTTCTCAGGTAAACTTCAAATGTTAGAGACTATATTGTGACTACAATTGGGACTGTTAGACCAATTGTTTTAATTATAATATTTTATTAAGTATTCTTGCAAAACTAAAAAAAATGATGTGAAACAACTAAAGATTAGCAAGAACAAATCAAACAATTTGGTAGGAACTATGAAAAATGAACTATTCAGAAGGATTTGTTTGTTGTTACAAGTTTTCCATTTTGAGGAAAAATATGTTATCCAGTAAAATAGAGAGAGTTTATTAAATGCATGAAGACATTGGTTATTCAATTGAACAGTGGCAGTAAAACATTGTAGGAATAATTCCTTCAGGATTAATCAATGACCCATCAATAGACAAAAAAGCTATGGAAACGATAAAAAAATACAAATTATTATTACTTCCTTTATAATATGAGAAAATTCCATTATCATTTCATAGGTGAGATACAGAAGAAAGGTGTCCAGGTTCCCATGTCACAAGAAATATACAGACCTATATTGTCTCGACTGAAAGATGAAGGAATCAAAGCTTCTGAAAAGATACAGTCATAGACTGGTGAATGTCTGGTTGTGTGTTGATATATACTTAGATAGTATGTGAAAAAATGTAAAATTGATAGTGTTGGAGATGGCAATAAATTTTGCTGTAATGAATATTTTGACTGAAATGTGGAAAAAAAGGCTAAGCATGTATACTTGTAGTAAGAGAGACTTACATTTTCCGGAGATCTCTTAATCAACAACCATTACATTCTCAGAATTATAATTCTTCTGATTTGGGAGATATCATTTGTATCAAATGAAATTTACATTTGAAACATAAAATAAGAGTTACATAATGTTAAATAATGCGCCTGAATATGTGTAATTTAAATGCTTTAGAGTGGAATAAATAAATGCAACAAATCAGCAAATCTAGTATTTGAATGTAAGAATTTGTATGTTGATGTGTAGCATAAAAACATGAATGTCAGTTCTCTTCTTTTGAGAAGACAAGTTTTCAATATTTTTTTTATTTTGATCTATACCATCAGGTATTTTTGATTTTCCAGGGTATGATTAAACATGTTGAAGTAAATAAGGATTTGGAGACTACATGGTGGTCATATGACAAATGCTATCATGGGTTAAAAAATTACACAGGTCACATACAGAATACCAGTTCACTAGTTCCTGTTGAAAGAATTAAATTTTGCCATGAAAACATGTAAACATATAAAATTTCTCTCTTTTTGTTTTGGATAAATGATGAAAGCACTAAAATGCTTGTCAGTATGCATTTTTTATTGTATATTTTTTGCAAAATTAAAAGATTTATATATAAATCTTTTTTATCAAGTCATTTAGAACCCTAATTTTATATTCTATTATGTTAAGGAGGTTTGCTCGTCATGTTTTGGTATTTCCATCAGATGTCTTTTTGCTTTACCCATTTTGCAAGCCTTCTAATTTTTTGGCACATGGACCCCCCTTATTCTTATCCAAAATTTCATTCAATGCATTCACCAATCTATCAATATCTTTTGCTTTTATTACTTCTTTTTCAATTTTTTTTTAGAAAAAAATCACATTTATCTAAAATTCTATTTAATTTGACTTGAGTAGCAAACCTCCTTTAATGAAACTTACACACATTGGGAAATTTGTTATAGAAATGAATATTTTTTGGCACAAAGTTCTATGGTGCTAATCGGAATGAAAAAAACATAAAAGTAGGTATTCAGTCGCAATGTTTTTTGTGTCCTATTTTTTAGATGGAAATAATAAGATTAAAAAATAATCCTACTAATAAAGAAAAGTATGTTTTAGTATCCTTATTTACTTCAAGTTAATTTTATACAGATGTTAATACTTTGTATTATTTACAGTAAATGTGATCACAAATTCAGTCATTGTTTATACCTCACATTGACAAGTTCTCACTTTTACAATAATGCATGCATTTTTTTAATCCTATATTATTTATCTAGTTAATCAGATGATTGTTCTGTTTTTGAACATGTTTTATTGTTCACAGTGACATGCCAAAATTTATCAAATGTTAAAATTTTTCGTTCACATTTAATACTCCGACTTCAGTTGTTTTAAAAAATTCTATAAAATTTATTTTGGTTGAATTTCGAACATTTAAAAGTAGCTTCTTATAGTTCCTTTTAAGTAATTTAAAAAAAAAAGTTTTCTACACAGATATTTTTATGCCTCAGATCAAGAATGGGGGCATATTGTTTTTGTCCTGTCTGTACATATAAAACTATAACATTTGAAAAAACTATTGAACTATGTAAGTTAGACTTTTCATACTAAGCAAGTGTATATGTCTAGTCAAGAGGGATAAAAATATGTTAAAAAATAGGTCAAAGGTCAATGTCATAGAGGTCAAAACTTACATTTGGAGTAAAAGAGTTGCAATGGCATATGTAGTCCTTTTCCCTATTCATTTGAATGCAGATTGAAATTTTTGACCTTTAAGAACTTCTGATCATAGAAAATGGTTTTTGAACTGTTATTATAGAAGAAATAAAATTTAAATGATCATAGTACTGCAACTTGTGTGGTAATTCAAAATGAAATCAATTCTATTGGGATTCTATTGTCATTTTTGCAGCTTATTCCCCATTCACTTCAGTAACACTAAGGTATAGGAAAGTGGAAATCAAAATTATTCAAAAGTTGCAGAGTTGAAGAAATCCTAAATTACCAAGGTATAGGTAAGGACAGAACTATGATCGATAAAGATTCACCATTCACCTTTATTTGAAATTGGATGATTTCAGATAATGTAAATATTATGTACATAGGACATAGAAAGCATCTATAAAAAATGAAACCAAATGAATTGTATAGATTTGTTTTAACAGCAGCCACTATAAAGTTAGGAGAAGGTGTATCAATTTTGGCATGTCACTGTAAATATGTTATAATCTGTACTAGTCGGCCCTTTTCTACTATTTAAAAGGACAATGTGATTATATGAAGTATTATATTTTATATGGAAACTATCTATTCATTATTTTATACAATCATTTACAATTTAAAAAGTTGTCTTTTTGTTAAATTTTTTTTGAGAATTATAATGCAGTATTCAAAAGAAACATGTATCAATACTGTTATAAAGATATATTATAAATATTATACATAATGCAGCTAACATTAAGTATGAAACTCAAATTTAAAAGTTTTTTTTTAAATCTTATGACATTTTTTTTTGTCTAAATGATGTTATTCATCAATTTGTCAAATATATTGAAGAAACAAATGAATTAAGCTTATGTAGGCTTAGTTGTGTTGATATTATACAACGTAGTATTTTGTATAAATAGTATTTAATTGTTGATTTATTGTAATATACTGTGGAAGTACTTTTATTCATGGACATCAGTTATCGTGGTTTTCATAATTATCACTATTTCGTGTGTTCTTAAATTTTTGGTTTTGAATTTAATGCTTTAAAGCCCTACGGAAAAAAAATGCATTTCATTGGGAACTCAATTAATTTCGTGGTTTAAGCGAACCATGATATCTACGAAAATTGGAACTCACGAACAATAGTACTCCCACGGCAGTTTATTCTATTGGACTGTTCTGGTCTGTTGTACACTCATTACCGTAACCATGACAACTGGTTTGTTGATCTGTGTTATTATTGATGTACTTTATATACATATCCAAGGTTGTTGATTGTAAAACTAATGTGATATCACTTTGTTATGTTTGCAGTTACATATACATATATATTTAGTAGTGTTAAATGTAGAACACATTCCTTGCATGTAAAGTAGCAGTTGATATACTTTTAGTGTGCATTCACATCCTATTTGTTACCTAATTATATTCCTTCTAAACATTATGTATTTGATTATCCCCCTTTTAATGCCCCTCCCCTTCCTTCCTGGTAGGGTTTTCACAAATTCACTGTGTCATATGGTATTTTGAACCCTGTGGAAAATTGACCTGGGTTTAATTTTTACCCGTGAAAATTTGGGAAATACAAGTACCGATAATCTAAGATTGGACAAAAGCAAAAAACTTAAACTTGTTGTCATTTTTATACCCCGCCACACGAAGTTGCGAGGTATTATGTGATACCCTCAGTCATGTGTCCGTCCAGCCGTCTGTCTGTCCGTTCGTCTGTCCGTCCGTCTGTCCATCCATCCGTCCCATGAAGGTTTCCGAATGATAACTTGTGAAGGAAATAACACAAGGGCTTCAAACTTGGTATGCAAGTAGTTTACCACAAAACTCAGGCCAAGTTTGATTTTGGGTTCAGAGGTCCAAGGGGTTCTGATGTTATGCCCCATGGAACTTTGAAATTTTGCAAATTTTAGGGTTTCCGACTGATAACTTGTGAACAAAATAACACAAGGTTTTCAAACTTGGCATGTAAGTTGTTTACCACAACACTCAGGTCAAATTTTGATTTTGGGCTCAGAGGTCCAAGGGGTTCCGGAGTTATGCCCCATGTAACTTAGAAATTTTGCAAATTTAAGGGTTTCCGATTGTTAACTTGTGAACGAAATAACACAAGGTCTTCAAACTTGGTATGCAAGTAGTTTACCACAAAACTCAGTTCAAGTTTGATTTTGGGTTCAGAGGTCCAAGGGGTTCTGGAGTTATGCCCCTTGAAACTTTGAAATTTTGCGAATTTTAGGGTTTCCGACTGTAAACTTGTGAAGGAAATGTCATACAAGGTCTTCAAACTTGGTATGTAAGTTGTTTACCACAAAACTCATGTCAAGTTCTATGTTGGGTTCAGAGGTCCAAGGGGTTCTGGACTTATGCCCCTTGACACTTTGAAATTTTGCACATTTTGGGGTTTCCTACTCATAACTTGTGAATGAAATAACATACTGTCTTCAAACTTGGTATGTAAATTGTTCACCATAAAACACAGGCCAAGTACAACTTTGGGTTTAGTGGTACACATAGTTCTAGAGTTATGCCCCTTTTAAGTTAGAAATTTTGTGAAATGTGGTGGGGTATCATGTAATGCACCATTACTATTTTTCAAATTTCGATGCTTTTTTTTACTTATAAACTGAAAATATTTTAAAAGATTATCAGTTTCCATATATATTAGTTATGTTTTTTTTTTATTTAAAGAGTTATAATGATAAAATCATATTATTCAAAGTAAAATAATATTTCATGTTTCAACAGATTTAGATATTTTTTTTTTCCATTGTGGTTTCAGGCTCCTTTAGAAATTTACCAATAGGGTTAAGGATGGTCACAGCTCAAGTTTATTATATCAAGAATTTAAAATTAATGTTCTTATTTATTAGAATATGGATCATACATCATTTTAAGCAAAAAATATTGATAGGTCAGTGTGGCTGTTTTTGAGATTTAAACGCCTGAAATTTGGCGGGAAGCCAAAATTCTCTAGACTTTTCATTCACTTTGCATTAAGGCAACCAACCTTTGAAATGCAATGAAGGAATATCAAGAATTTCATCAAATTTTGTCAGATGTCTATTGAAGATGTATACTATCATATTTTGAAAAGAGAAGTGGGGGTCAGTGTGCATAATTTTCTAATGCATCATAATGGATAAAAGAAGAGAATTCTGATATTCAGAGATAATTTCAAAAACCTGAGGAGTGACCATCCGTAAGTATTTCTCACCATTTTTGTTGAAAGGAACACAAACTTATGAAAATCACATTGACTTTGATGCAATTTTTCATAATTTTGTATGGGTAATTGAATAGTATTTGCTACAGTAAGATGGAGTATACAATGAGAACACATTTGTCGGTTATCTCCCTTTACAATTAGTTAGATATGGTCAAAGTGGAGATAAGTTTTAGTAGCATAATAATAGCCTCTTTTGATAATGAAATTAAATTACCTCCACTTTGACCATATATAACTTTTAAACTTGGTACAAGGAGATAAATGACCAATGTTTCTCATTTTCATAGTTTCCAAAATTTTGATATCACACTGATGAGATGGAGCTCAATTTAGTAAAAGAGGTAATACTTTATAAGTGTTTTTTTTTCTACGATGCATATTTTTGCTTTATTCATAGTTGATCTGAGGATATGAAAATTTCTTACTGCAAACTATTGTCTACACAAGACTTTCTTTCACTTATTGACAATTAATCACAAAAATTAAGTCAATGAAAATAAAACAAGACCAATTCCATCCTAGATTCCTATGCGGTAAAATTTTTACAGAAGAGGAACCTATGACCTAGTCCATATGGCTTCAGTATTTATATGACTGCAAAAATTTTTGCGTTCATATTATGGTATGGCACAGTCGTCGGCATTTGTGGCCAGCATAACTTTGTTTCTAGTGGATGAATCATTTTCACATTTCAGGATGAGGTTTCTTGGCATAAGCTTAAGCCAGGGTTTTAATTTCGGGTTTGTGGCATCACCTGTTTCAGAAAAATGGGCCAAAAAGGGGTAAAATTGGGTATTTTTTTGTCTGTGGACAGCATAGCTTTTGTTCCAGTGAACACAGTTCCACATGCTTCAGCTGGGGATGTAATTTTATGTCTGGCCTCTCCCGTTTCAGAAAAAGGAGCCAAAAGGGGTTAAATTGGGTGTTTTCACATATTTGACTGCAAAATCTTTATTACTTATCGGATTTTGATGGGCTTCTTTCAGTGTATTCCTTAGAAAATTTCCAATCTGAAGTATGCCAACTGATTTCTCATGGCATGTACTGTTCACAAGGTAAATGGGCCATAAGGGGTGAATTTCAAAAATTTTATTTTTTTAAATTTCTTAGTCCAATTTTGATGCAGTTTTTTGCAATTGATTCCCTATGAAAAATTAGCATAGTGCTGCCCCATCAGATTTTTGATAACTTGTTTCCTTTCCAAGCTATGAGGGTCCAAACTGGACCAAAATTGCAAACATGCAGAGCAGATTACCTAAAATTTTTATTTTTCATTTGATTTCAATGGGATTTCCTCTCATTGTAGGCTTTCAGTGGTATAGCAACTGATTTGGCATAGCTCTTATCGTTTCTGAGATACAAGTTGTCCAAGGGGCATGAGTTGCAATTTTTAGAAATATGTGAAATCTGTATTTTACATCAGATTTTGATGGGATTTTTTCTTTGGATTCCTCTCATTGCAAGCCTTCAGTAATATGTCATCAGATTTGACGTAGCTCTTACCGTTTCCGGGCTATGGGGTCAAAATTGCAATTATTACAAATATGTGAAATCTTTTTTTTTAATTAGATTTTGGTGGATTTTTTTCTTTGGATTCCTCTCATTGTAAGCTAAAAGTGGTATGTCAATGGATTTGATGTAGCTCTTACTGTTTCCGAGCTATAAGGGGTCAAGGGGGCCAAAATTTCAAATATAAGAAATATGTAAAATCTTTATTTTTCATCAGATTTTGATGGGATTTTTTTTTTTATTATTCTCATTGTAAGCTTTGTTTTCATTATTTTATGCCCAGCTAATTACTGCATCAAGCCTGTTATTGTGTCCATCTAATTACTGTATCGAGCTTTAAATTACACTTGTTCAAATTTCAGTGGTCGACATGCTGCAGTCGTATCACGCTGTGCTCTGCGTAGCCCTGTATTCAAAGTTTGCTGGAAGTCCAGCAAATTCTGCAAATATGTCTAAAATGAACAAAATACAAGAATATTGAACAGATTTCTCATCTGACATTGTCTAAAGATAGTGAAGAATCGCCTACATACTGAATTAGAAGATATTCAGAATTATCATTTTTATGACATTTTTGTTTGGATCTTATTTCATTGCAGCAATAATTAATTCTGGCACAAGTTTGAATGAATAAGTAGATAGTGCATCAAATAATTTTGAAAGTAAAATAAGCACAAGTATGTAGATTAAAAAATCATATGATTCAAACATATGACTTTATACTCTCTGTCTCTGGTTTATTTGACATTTAAAAGAAATACTCATTATATCAACTTACTGCTCATTTGTATGTGCCAAGTGAATATGAAAACATGATTTTTATTTTTTTATTTTTAATTTAGAAACTATACATTTGTTGTTTCACAAATTTTTGCCAAAAACAAGTTCAGAATGAATATTTTGTTGAAAGCTTTAAATTAAATATTTTTATAGTCATGTTTTGATAGTACATTACAGTATATTTTTTTATTAAATTAAAATGTATTTTATACTAAATTAATGCAACAAATAGCTTATATTAAAATGATATGGTTAAAACTTATTATTTTTATTAGCCAGCAAGACTGGATATAATTCAGCTTGGCATGTTGCGATATAAACCTTTAAGATATTTAACATCATTTGGAAAAAAATTAAAATTAGTTAATTTATTTAGAGAATGAAATAGAGACTTTTAAGGTAGGCTTGTTTCATTATACATGTATTTTATTTGTTTGTTTGTTTTTTATTTTGCTATATTGTTTTGTGTATATTTGGGTGTATATATATTTGTTTATCAGACAAGACTGATTAAAACTGATGTATTTTCAAATATCTTTTGGCTTTTATATTGGTAATCAAGATGTAGGTGCCCTATAGTTTTCACTATGTCCATCTGTCTGTTTGTCAGTCTGTCCGTCAACAATTTTTTGGATCAAAGATTTCTTGGCTTGTATAAGTGAGAACTATTTGAAATTTGGTCTGAAGCTTGGCAATGATGAGCTATGTTGTGTACACAATTTCCAAGTTTGTTGGGTAACCACTTCCTGTTTGCAGATACTTTGATTTTTTAGCTCACCTGGCTATGCCAGGGTGAGCTTTTGCCATCACTTGGAGTCCGGCGTCCGTCCGTCTGGCGTAAACTTTTCATTCAAAGATCTTCTTGTCACAATGGTCCTTAGATGGTCCCTTCAAAGAAAGGTATCCGGCAGGTCGGTACCTCATCCAAGATGGCGTCCAGCGGGGAACATAGTTTTAACATTGGACCCTATGGAAAAGACATTCAAAGATCTTGTTCTCAGAAACTACTAGTCCAATTAAAACTAAACTAAGCCACAATGGTCCTTAGATGGTCCCTTCCATAAAAGGTATCTGGCAGGTCTGTACCTCGTCCAAGATGGTCGCCAGCGGGGAACATAGTTTTAACATTGGACCCTATTGAATATACATTCAAAGATCTTCTTCTCAGAAACTAACAGTCCAATTAGAACCAAACTAAGCCACAATGGTCCTTAGGTGGTCCCATCCAAAAAATGTATCTGATAGGTCCTTACCTCATTCAAGATGGCCACCATCTGGAACATAGTTTTTAGCTCACCTGGCTATGCCAGGGTGAGCTTTTGCCATGACTTGGCGTCCCTCGTCCCTCTGTCGTCCGTCGTCCGTCCGTCCGGCGTAAACTTTTCATTCAAAGATCTTCTCCTCTGAAACCACTGGGCCAATTGGAACTAAATTTGGTCACAATAGTCCTTGGGTAGTCCCCTTTAAAAGAGGTATCCGGCAGGTCCGTACCTCATCCAAGATGGCCGCCAGCGGGGAACATAGTTTTAACATTGGACCCTATGGGTAAACACATTCAAAGATCATCTTCTCAGAAACTACCAGTCCAATTATAACCAAACTTAGTCACAATGGTCCTTAGATGGTCCCTTCCAAAAAAGGTAATCGGCAGGTCCTAATCCAATATGGCCGCCAGCGGGGAACATAGTTTTAACATTGGACCCTATGGAAAAGACATTCAAAGATCTTCTTCTCAAAAACTACTAGTCCATTTATAACCAAACTTAGTCACAATGGTCCATAGATGGTCCCTTCCGAAAAAGGTATCAGACAGGTCCGTACCTTATCCAAGATGGCCGCCAGCTGGGAACATAGTTTTAACATTGGACCCTATGGAAAAGACATTCAAAGATCTTCTTCTCAGAAACTACCTGTCCAATTATAACCAAACATCGTCACAATGGTCCTTAGATGGTTTCTTTCAAAAAGGTATCCAACAGGTCCGTACCTTATCCAAGATGGCCACCAGCAGGGAACATAGTTTTAACATTGGAACCTATGGAAAAGACATTCAAAGATCTTCTACTCAGAAACTACCAGTCCAATTATAACCAAACTTAGTCACAATGGTCCTTAGATGGTCCCTTCCAAAAAAGTTATCCGGCAGGTCCCTACCTAATCCAAGATGGCCGCCAGCGGGGAACATAGTTTTAACATTGGACCCTATGGGAAAGACATTCAAAGATCTTCTTCTCAGAAACTACCTGTCCAATTTTAACCAAACTTAGTCACAATGGTCCTTAGATGGTCTCTCCCAAAAAAGGTATCCAACAGGTCCATACCTAATCCAAGATGGCCGCCAGCGGGGAACATAGTTTTAACATTGGACCCTATGGGAAAGACATTGAAAGATTTTTAGGGCCCCGCCACTTTGTGGCGGACGCCCTATAGTAATCAGTCTGTCCGTCTGTCCGTCCGTCCGAAACATTCGTGTCCGGTCTATAACTTTTTTCACGTTTGAGGTAGGCATTTGATATTTGACATGTGGCTAGATCTCCTCAAGGCGACATGTCGCGTACCTTGGTTGGTGACCCTTGACCTTGACCTTTGACCTCAGGGTTACATTTCTACTTTTTCAATGACAAATTCGTGTCCGGTCTATAACTTTTTTCTCATTTGAGGTAGGCTTTTGATTTTTGGCATGTGGCTAGATCTCCTCGAGGCAACGTGTCGCGTACCTTGGTTGGTGACCCTTGACCTTGACCTTTGACCTCAGGGTCACATTCCTGCTTTTTCAATGACAAATTCGTGTCCGGTCTAAAACTTTTTTTCTCGTTTGAGGTAGGCTTTTAATATTTGGCATGTGGCTAGATCTCCTTGAGGTGACGTGTCGCATACCTTGGTTGGTGATCCTTGACCTTGACCTTTGACCTCAGGGTCACATTCCTGCTTTTTCAATGACAAATTCGTGTCCGGTCTATAACTTTTGTCTTGTTTGAGGTAGGCTTTTGATATTTGGCATGTGGCTAGATCTCCTTGAGGTGACGTGTCGCGTACCTTGATTGGTGACCTTTGACCTTGACCTTTGACCTCAGGGTCACATTCCTGCTCTTTCAATGACAAATTTGTGTCTGGTCTATAACATTTTTTAGAAAGGTTGCATTGCAACGCTTTCTAATGTCATGACCCTGTCAGTTGAAATGCACTATGAAGAAACGCAGGTGCTTCAATTTGAAAAACCAGATTGACCAAAATTATATTTTTGAATTTAAACAATGAGTTATTGAGAAAATAAAGTAATTCACACAGATTTGAAAGAATTTGGTGATCATTTAAAAGAATTATTCAAGGAAAACGATTACACATCCCCCTTAACGGAAAATTTATTATTGGTAAACTTCGGGTGTTTTCGGAAAAATAGATAAAGTGCATCTCTGCCAATATAATTGATATCTCGAAATTAAAATGGATAAAACATTCTAACGGTGAAACGATTTTACATAAACATGAGAGCGTTTCAGTTGCTTGAACGGCATGTAAACAAATTTCTGGTACGGACGCATGTGCAACAGATGCTGAATGGACAAAACGAAATTAGAATTGATGAAAGCTTCGTTCAACATGTGTGTTTTGTGTGTCATTCTCTGTGCATTGTCAGAGGCCTTATTCTGGGTTGCTTTTTCTGAGAAGCTATATTTTTAACGGTCTGAAGATTTGTTTTAACTCGTTAGTTAACGGAAGTCATGTAACTTTAGGCATTAGACACCGTATTTTATCATCACTGAAATGATTGATTGATTGATTGAATATTGTTTAACGTCTACTCAGCAATATTTCAGCTATATCAAGACGAGAACAAGTTTGTTGATAAATAATCACTTTGGGGTATGGAAAGGGCCATGGGACGGGAAATTCTGACTGCCACTGGAAAAGTAGGGTGAAATCGTCAAGGGCGGGGAATTTAGCCTTGTAGCCGATCACCTACGGACCACCCCAAAAAGAGCTTGCTACAAGGGTTCTTTAACGTGCAGGAAGCGTGGCATTTCTCCCAACACGTGGACCTGAGTTTACATCCCATCCGAAAGATTGGTTGTGTATTTATTAATCCCGCACAACCACGGAATGGGTCCTATTTCTATATCCCGGGACCCTCGGGGTCAGCCTCCGTTTAGGAGGGGTCACACCCCGCAAGCCGGAGATACTGGGTCCTATTTCTATATCCCGGGGTTCCCTCGGGGTCCTCTGTTAGGATGGCTCATACTCCAAGCTCAGAGGATGCTGCGGGCCTATTCTTCAGCCGGGACCGCGCACGGCGGTCACTGAAATGAAACAACCTGTTGCTGTTGCTTGTTCGTTTATAGACTTTTAGTCCACATTAATATTGTTGATTTTACCTTGAAAATTCTAGTATTGTAGTCACTTTTAAAAATGGAAACAGTGATGTTAGTGTTCAGTTTACACATAGAAATTGTTGTGGGATAATCTTTACTTTTAAGATCAGGTGACATTTGGAGGTCTTTAGAATTTGCATTTAGTTTAAATAGTACTGGCTTGTCAGGAATTTTTATATGCTGTGACTGTACTATTAATTTTTCTTCTTTTCAATATTTGTAACACTGTTTGATAGTAAGCAAGTGTGTATAGTTTACTGCACACTTTTATAGCAAAATAGAAATTATAAATAAAGGACAATAGGAGCTTGTACCAAGTCTGCTTAAATCTTTGAATGCAACCTTTCTATAAGGGCTTTAAGCACTTTGATCTTGTTTGAGGTAGGCTTTTGATATTTGGCATGTGGCTGGATCTCCTAGAGGCGACGTGTCGCGTACCTTGGTTGGTGACCTTTGACCTCAGGGTCACATTCATGCTTTTTCAATGACAAAGTTGTGTCCGGGCTATAACTTTTTTCTCTTTTGGGATAGGCTTTTGATATTTGGCATGTGGATAGATTGCTTTAAGGCGACATATCACGTACAATAGTTGATGTCACTTGACCATTGACCTCTAGGTCACACTTGGAGCGGGGCCCACAGAGATGGATACCATCTCACTGATGTCTAGTTTTCTCAGAAGCTACCCATCCAGTTATAACCAAACTTAGTCACAATGGTCATTAGATGGTCCCTTCTAAAAAAGGTATCCGGCAGGTCTGTACCTCATCCAAGATGGTCGCCAGCGGGAACATAGTTTTAACATTGGACCCTATGGAATATACATTCAAAGATCTTCTCAGAAACTACTAGTCCAATTAGAACCAACCTAAGCCACAATGGTCCTTAGGTGGTCCCATCCAAAAATATATTCCCTTAGGTCAGTACCTCATCCAAGATGGCCACCATCTGGAACATAGTTTTTACATTGGCCCTATTGATTTTAAGGGAACCTCGGCCCAAATTTTTGAATTTTTATTTGAAAAGTGGTCTGCATGTTTTAATTTCAGCACTATGTATTACTTTAATTATAAGGGGAACCCCTGCCCAATTTGTTTTTGAATGGTGTTCTGTTATTGGTTGAAATGGATGGTGGATCTTTCGGTTGCTATGGAAACCAAACAAGAATACTGTAATTTTAGAAAAAAAAAAGTATTCTGCTAAATTTTATTTTTCGTTTTCCTATTGGAAATGCCTTTTATCTATGTCAGCCATGGTCCAGGTGAGCAATACAGGCTCTTGAGAGCCTCTTGTTACATTGGCCCAATTGATTTTAAGGGGGACCTCTGCCCAAATTTTTGAATTTTTATTTGAATTTTGGTCTGAATGCTTTAATTTCAGCAGTGTGTATTACCTTGATTGTAAGGGGAACCCCTGCCCAATTTTTTTTTGAATGGTGTTCTGTTATGGGTTGTAATGGATGGTGGAGCTTTCGGTTGCAAAGGAAACCAAACAAGAAAACTGTAATTTAAAAAAAAAAGTATTCTGCTAAATTTTATGTTTTGTTTTTCCTATTGCAAATGCCTTTTATCTATGTCAGCCATGGTCCAGGTGAGCGATACAGGCTCTTGAGAGCCTCTTGTTACTATAAACCAAATTTATGTCAAAAGATTTTTTTGCTTGTATGAGTGGGAATGATTTGAAAATTCATTTGGAGCTTAAAAATGATGAGATGTATTGTGTAACTTATTTTCAAGTTTGTAAGGCATCCAATTCCTCTTTTCCAGTTCTTTGATTTTTAACTATAAACCAAAGTTCTGTCAAAGATTTCTGTTGGTTTGCATAAGTGGGAATGATTTGAAATTTAGTCTGAAGCTTGATAAAAATGAGTTGTGTTCTGTAAGCAATTTCCAAGTTTTTCCTGGGTCCATCTCCTATTTGCCGATACTTTGATTTTTTAAACCAAATTTTCTTCAATAATTTTTTACTTGCATAAGTCAGAATGATATGGAATTATGTCTAAAGCTTGGAAATCATAGTTGTATGGTGTAAGTGATTTCTAGTTTATCGGGTGTCCACTTACTGTTTCCCAATACTTTGATTTAAACTATAAATCAAATTTTCGTTAAGATTTCTTGGCTTACCGGTATGTAAGTAATAAGGATTTGAAATTTGGTATGAAACTTAATGATGAAATGAATTGTGTAAGCTATTTTTAAGTTTTTTAGGCATACATTTCCTGTTTGCTGACACTTTAATTTTTAACTATAAACCAAATATTTTTCAAGGAATTTTTACTTGTATCAGTGGGAATAATTTGATACTTTATCTGAAATTAAGAAATGACATTTGAGGTAGGTAAAATCAAGTTTGTCAAGCAAATTATGTATCAACCATCAAAGGAATCAATGACTTCATCGGTACATAGTTCATCATCCTACTTAATGACCAGTAAATAGTTCACCGTCCTATTTAATGACCAGTAAATAGTTCATCACCAGTCAATAGTCCTTGAAACTATTGACTGGCAAATAGTCTGTTTATGACAAGTGTGAAAAATAGTAAATTTATCAAATAAACAATTTATATCGAAAATATATACTGAGGTATAATAAAAACTTGAAAAACGCCTTTGTTGCAGGGGACCACTTAAGGACTATTGTGGCCAAGTTTTGTTACAGTTGGCTTAGCAATTTCAGAAGAGATCTTTGAATGTGTTTTCCGTATGGTCCAATGTTAAAACTACGTTTCCTGTTGGCGTCCATCTTGGGAATAGCACTGGCCTGAAAAACACCTGTTTTGCAAGGGACTACCCAAGGTCTATTGTGGCCTAGTTTGGTTCCAATTGGCTCAGTAATTTCAGAGGAGAAGATCTTTGAATGAAAAGTTTATGCTGGACGGACAGACAGAGGGACGACGGATGGACAGATGACAGACAGACGATGGACACAA
>MJUU01042895.1:12014-23895 GCA_002080025.1 Modiolus philippinarum
TGATGAGTTGTATTGTGTAAACAATTTTCAAGTTTGACGGACATCCACTTCCTGTTTGCTGAGACTTTGAATTTTTACTAAAAACTAAATTTCGGTCAAAGATTTCTTGGCTTCTACTGGAGGGAATGATTGGAAATTTGGTTTGAAGCTTTGAAATGATGATTTGTATTGCAAAAGTGGTTTTTCAAATTTGTTGATCAACCACTTCCTGTTTGCCAATACTTTTACTTTTTACTATAAACCAAATTATCTTCATAAGATTTTTAGACTTGTATCAACTTGGAATGATTTGATATTAAGTCTGAAGCTGAAAAATGACATGGTTTGGTAAAAATTCAAGAATTCACTGTATCCAGCAAATTACTGTATCAACACATTTGTGTCAAACAGAATGTGAATCCACACTTACCTCAATTTTACTTTTGCATGGAATTTCAGGATCGAAATTGCGGGGCCCTTCCGACAACGCCAGTTTCGACATGCTCTAGTTATAGCCCTTTTCAAAAAGTGTTATCTCTTCCTGGATTGGAACTCTCCAATCAAATGGAGGTACAAACACTCTTAGCTTCTGGTTATCACTTGTACTGTTGGCTAAAAATATATACAACTTAATCACTAAATATATTTTAATTCTAACAAAGTAGTGTAGTGTCACAGTAAACAATGACCAAATGAACAGTGTTATGAAATTTGTTCAGCATGAACAACACTTACCGTGTTGGGTTGATAACCAGAACTGTATGCTGAAACCGAAGAGTGGACCAAATGATTTTTTTAAAAGGCCTATACCCAATCTTATGTTTTTATGTTTGCTAAAATTTTTCACATGTCAAGTTCATTTTCCTATTAAATAGAACAAGTATAATGAAGGACATTCATTTTGTAAATTTTTGACACTATATGAAAGAACTTCAAAGAAAATATGTTTTGGCAGTAGAGCAGTGATAACAAGCTCTTTAAAGATATGTTGTCACTGACCTGTTAGGTCGTTGTGTCAAGGACATCATGTCTTGTAATACAGAAATAATTGCTGATGATGGCAGCAATGTGAGCCTCTTATTTACACATTATGATATTACATGTTAATCTGTAAGTTATAGATGACATGTATATGGTGCATCAGTATATTTATCTCTCTACGACTTACAATAACATTCTATAAATACCTCTAGTCTGGTGGTTCTATATAATCGTAATTAGCAGGTAAGTCGATGATTTTAATTTTCTTTTATACATAAAAAATAAAGATTGATTCTATTATAAGAGGAAGTTGTATAAATATAAGTATTCATGATTTTAATAAAAGTTAGTTCAGCTAAATTTTCAGAATTTGTGCTATCTATAAACTAGAAGATGCAAGACGTATTAGGTTATTGGGCAGTTTGCTAGTCTCCCTACAGACTGATTATTGAATTTACAAAGTAGGTAGAGGCTATTGAAGTGTTTGATTTCGAAGATTCACTTGCTGTGTAGCTCTATGGCTATATAACTTAGGTCTTTCCATATGTTTTTCAGTGTGTCTCAAACTTTTCAACCTAAGATCTTCATTTTATACTCTTTAATTGCCCTAAGTTAACAGTTGTGCCTGAAAAGTTTATCCAAAATGGCGAGCACTGCAAGAGCAAGTTTAACTTTGGGTCCAATTGGAAAACTTTCAAAGATCTTCTTTTGAACTTTGGCAATTGAAATCAAAACTTTTTCACAATAGTTCTAAAATATTCCCCTTTTAAAAGATATACTTATGGTTATTGAATGAACTCTTCATAGAGCATTGTGACTGGGGGCATTGTGAGGGCAACTCTAAACTTAGAACTTATGTACAAATAAAAAACATGACAGTGTCCAACTTTTCTTGGAGTTATGGCCCTTTCATTTTTTTTTCAGAATTGTGGTTTTTTTGGGCCACAGATCCAGCATCTCTCATCAGACATCAACAAAAATTCATTAAGTTGTGAATTATATTAAATTCTTTGTTTTTAATATGTTTTATCCTCTTTGTAATGCTCTGCCAATTTAAACTTAAGATGGGGTGGGGGATAAAAAAGCACTTCAAGTTCAATTACACCTTTCTTTATTCATATTTTGCAGCTGTATCGTTGTATTGTTGACTCTGACATTAGCCCTAGATCTTGCTTTGATAATCGTGGAATGTACATTGTATGATCATCTTATTGTTTTCATCTCACTTATAAAAATAACTGCTAGTTCCTTGTGGACTAAGGAAGTATGTAGGAGTACAGGTATCATACCTTGTATCACTTGTAATCATCTCTGAACTTTGGTATGTTACCAAAGTGATCATTATCTATTTGACAGTCATTTTCTGTGAAATTGACTGCTTTATTCAGAAATACATTATGTCCATTAAGCTGCACTTGTATGTTATATCCTTCTTATACAAAACCTTAAACATGTATCTCAATTATAAAAAATTCCAATGACAGTTGGTGATGACTTCTCAAGTTTATAATAACAGGGTTTAAAAATAAATATAATTATTTAGTAGGGCCCCGCATCGAGATGCGGGTGCCTATAGTTTTCACTTTGTCCGTCCGTCTGTCGAAGTTTACTGGGCTTTTACAGGTGGGAATGATTTCATATTTGGTCTGAAGCTTTATGATTATGAGTTGTACCTTGTAAGCAATTTTCATGTTTGCCGTGCCACTACTTCCTGTTTGCCGATTTTTAACTTTTTATTAGCTCACCTGACCCGAAGGGTCAGTGTGAGCTTTTGCCATCACTTGGCGTCCGTCGTCCGTCGTCCGTCGTCCGTCTGTCCGTCGTCTGTTAACTTTTCATATAATCATCTTCTCCTCTGAAACCACTGAAGCAAATTCAACCAAACTTTACAGGAATGATGTACTGAAGGTCCTTTACAAAGATTGCTCATTTCGTTCCGATCCGATAAAAAACATGGCCGCCAGCGCGGAACTTAGGTTTAACATTGAACCCTATGGGAAAATTCACATTTTCTTCTTCTGTTCTGAAACCACTGAAGCAAATGCAACCAAACTTTACAGGAATGATGTACTAAAGGTCCTTAACAAAGATTGCTCATTTCGTTAAGATCCGATAAAAAACATGGCCGCCAGCACGGAACATAGTTTAACATTGGCCCTATGGGAAATTCACATTTTCATCTTCTCCTCTGAAACCACCAAAGCAAATTCAACTAAACTTTACAGGAATGATGTATGGAAGGTCCTTAATGAAGATTGCTCATTTCATTCCAATCCAATAAAAAACATGGCCACCAGCGCGGAACTTAGGTTTGTTTAACATTGGACCCTATGGGAAAATTCACATTTTCTTCTTCTGCTCCGAAACCGCTGAAGCAAATTCAACCAGACTTTACAAGAATGATGAACTGAAGGTCCTTAACAAAGATTGCTCATTTTGTTCGGATCCAATTAAAAACATGGCTGCCAGCACAGAACATAGTTTATTTTCTCTCTATGGGAAATTCACATAAAAAAACGAGGCCACCATGCATAACATCGAAAACCCTGCTTCAGCATTTTGTCAGGTGAGCGATTCAGGCTCAGTGTCTGAGCCTCTAGTTATACCACTCTTTGGATGAAAATTTTTCGTCAAAGTTATCTGGGCTTTTACAGGTGGGAATGATTTCATATTTGGTCTGAAGCTTTATAATGACCACTCTATGGATGAAATTTTTTCGTCAAAGTTTTCTGGGCTTCTACAACTGGGAATGATATGATATTTAGTCCAAAGCTTCATGATGATGAGTTGTAACGTGTAAGATATTTTAAGGTTTGCCATGCCATTACCTTCTGTTTGCCGATACTTTAACTTTTTATTATGCCACTCTATGGATGAAAATTTTCGTCAAAGTTTCTTGGCTTCTACACCTGGGAATAATTTGATATTTGGTCTAATTTCATGATGATAAGTTGTATCATGTAACCTATTTTCAGGTTTGCTGTGCTACTACTTCCTGTTTGCTGATACTTTTTAACTTTTTATTTTAAAATATTTTCATAAACAAATGTTGATAATTTGGTACAAAGGAAGTGACTGCCTATTGCGGGGCCCTCCTGCGTTCAGCAGTACCTCTAGTTAGAATTACCAATCATTTTAAGCAAAAATATATTTATGGGTCAGTGTTCCTGTTTTTCAAATGTAAGCACTTGGAAATTTTTTGCAGGAAATCTAAGTCCTCTAGACTTTCATTCACTTTGCATTAGGCAATGACCTCTGCAAATTCAATGAGGGAATATGAAGAATGTCATCACATTTTTAGTTCGCCTCAATGAAGTCCGTGTCTGTGTCCACCTCTTCAACCGCGTACACATTTGGGTATATATCTTGGTAACTATGCAGGGTAGGGTCATCAAACTTTGCATGCAGGTACATCTTGGGCTATCTCACAGCCTCAAAGAAAATTAGGACTCTCTGACCTATATTTTATGCTTGAGTGGCTTGCATTTAAATTTACATCAAAGTTCATATCTCAGTAACTATACATAGTATGATTATCTAACTGTGCATGTTCATGCATCTCTGATGGTAGGTCAGCATCGCATCCAGCAAAATTAGGTCACTTTGACCTACATTTTCCACTTGACTGACTTACATTCAAGTTTACGTCCAAGCTAGATCTCGGTCACTGTACATGGTAGGATCATCTAACCTTGCACATGCATGCACCTCTGATGGTAGGTCAGCGTCCAGGCAAAATTAGGTCACTTTGACCTATATTTTCTCACTTGAGTGACTTACATTCAAGTTTACATCCGAGTTGATATCTCAGTCACTGTACATAGTAGAATCATCTAACCTTGCACCTGCATCTCTGATGGTAGGTCAGCATCCAGGCAAAATTGGGTCACTTTGACCTACTTTTTCTGCTTTAGTGACTTACATTCAAGTTCATGTCAGGGATAAGATCTCAGGTACTGTACATGGTAGGATCATCTTGCATGTGCATTTGCATGCATCTGTGATTGTAGCTCAGCATTCAGACAAAATTGGGCCACTTAAACCTACATTTTATGCATGAATGACATACATTAATGTATACATCTGAGTTCATAGCTCAGTAACTGTACATTGTTGTTCAGGTAACCTTGCATATGCATGCAGTTTTGATAGTATGTCAGCATCCAGGCAAAATTTGGTTGCCTCGACAACGTGCCATAACGAGGCGAACTTTGTAATCGTTGATTACCTGTGGAAAAAAGTTCAAGCCGAAAGGGTGTTTGAGATATCTAGGTCAAACTATGTTTAAACTAAACTAATTGAGCAAAGAGACCACAAAAATGTTTCGAGGCATCCATGGTGTTCGAGCTATGGCAGTTCTGCTGTAACTTATATAGAAATGATTGGAGTTATCTCCAAGAGTTTAAACTTATATGTGTGACCCTATGTAAACTCTAGGTAGTGACTGACTGATTAATCTTGCTCAGAAAAGCTGCAATTATCTGTACTTATAAAAGCTGCAAACATGTAGTTTGGCAAGATAAAGTAAAAAATGTTGATAACGTATTTAGACCAGGGACGTATATAAGGTCCTTATTTAGACAGACGCCATCAAGATTAAAATTAAAAACATTATAATCCTATCCTGCTATGATTGAAATTGTCATAATAATTAGATAGCATTTTATTCCGTATTTGCTTTGACATTACAAATTTCATATGGCATGAAAGAATTCAACCAATGAATAACAAAAAATTTTGAAGTTCTACAATTCAATTAGAATTGCATAATTAGTGATCACAATATTTGAATGACCGATCAGATATTTAACGAAGTATTGAAGCATTGCTGGATCAAGATGGGGAACCTGTCATTGTTTGGTTCTCACTTACTATGACAAAAATTGAAAAATATGAAAAAAATAGCCTAGAATCTTATTGAAACACCCCTTTACATTTATTAAAGGTGTTGAATTGTAAAAAAAAATGTAGCACTAGTATACATTATATTTTTTTGTGAGAGATGGGTTAAATTTTGGAGGAGCACATAGTTTTCATTCCCATTTGTTATAAAACTATTGGTTTTCATTTGAAATCAAAATGATAAATAGTCACATATACATAACTTTATAACATTGAAAAAATGGGTAACAGTTCCATTAGTCAAGCAAGTTTTTTTTGTCTCAACTGGAACAAAAGATGCAGAATTGAGACATAAGGATAATTTTTAGCTCGCCTGACCCAAAGGGTCAGTGTGAGCTATTGCTATCACTTTGCGTCTGTTGTCCGTCATCTGGCATTAACTTTCATATTTTCATCTTCTCCTCTGAAACCGCTGAAGCAAATTCAACCAAACTTTACAGGAATAATGTATGGAAGGTCCTTCACAAAGATCTGATTCGATAAAAAACATGGCCGCCAGTACAGATCTTAGTTTTAACATTGGACCCTGTGGGGAAAAACATCATTTTCAACATCTGCTCTGAAACAATTGAAGCAAATTTAACTAAACTGTACTGAAATGATGCATGGAAGTTTTTTTTTATTTTTTATTTGTTTTCATGTAGTTATCCCCTACATTAAACCACCTGACAATGATTTAATTGGGAACTTTAACAAAGATACATTAAAGACTACATATTTTCTCAAATATTAAATCACATAAACAGAAATTATTATGGTATTTGCAGATTTTTGAAAGTACGTTTCCCTTCTTTTTCTTAAATAATAAATCAAATCAATGAAATAATAATAATAATAAAGAAAACAGATTCTCACCTGCACTCACTCTAGTCATTCCCACACAGTGTATACTATAGTCTGTGAATAAGCATCAGATATAAACCAAATATATTAAAGGAGCAACAATTTCACACATATATATAGACTTATGGAAATATGAAATTCATGGGGGCCCAAAGTTTTTCAAATACGTGCTGTTTTGAGTTCTTGATGGCAACATATTCTTCGATATCTCTGAGATATTTCATCTTGGCTTTAAATTCAATAATTTGTGGAATTTTTTCTTTAAATTTACACTTATAAATATATTGCTTTGCAACTATAATGAGAAAATTTAAAAACCTAGAAAATTTGCATGAACCAAGTAAAATATCTGTTTTATTTAAAATAAAGTCATAATAGAATTGTTTTATATAAGAGGCCAAGTGATTCAAAAACTGAAACTCACAGTACAATCATAAAACAAATGTTGAATTGTTTCTTCTTCAGATTTACAAAAAGAGCACATCTTGGTCTCTTTTAAATGTATTTTAAACAAAAATGAATTAGTTGGAATAATTCTATGTAAAAATTTATATTGAAAATTATATAAATATGCATTTTTACAACACTTCTTTAAAATAATAAACAGGTCTCTCCAGTTTTCAATGCTTGATCCAAGTATATCTTCCCACTTCAGAAATTTTTCAGGTGTTGTTTCACATGGATGTTGATGCATGGAAGGTCCTTTACAAAGATTGCACATTTTGTTCCGATTCGACAAAAAACATGGCCATCAGCATGGAACATAGTTTAACACTGGCCCGTCCGTCGTCTGGCGTCTTCTCCTCTGAAACCGCTGAAGCAAATTCAACCAAACTTTACAGGAATAATGTATGGAAGGTCCTTCACAAAGATCCGATTCGATAAAAAACATGGCCGCCAGCATGGATCTTAGTTTTAACATTGGACCCTATGGGGGAAAACATCATTTTCAACATCTGCTCTGAAACTAGTGAAGCATATTTAACTAAACTATACTGAATGATGTATGGAAGGTCCTTTACAAAGAATGCTAATTTTATTCTGATTTGACAAAAAACATGGTTGCCAGCACAGAACATAGTTTAACATTGGCCCTATGGGAAATTCACATTTTCATCTTCTTTTCAGAAACCACTGAAGCAAATTCAACCAAACTTTACAGGAATNCAACATCTGCTCTGAAACTATTGAAGCAAATTCAACTAAACTGTACTGAAATGATGTATGGAAGGTCCTTTACAAAGATTGCACATTTCCTTCTGATTCAACAAAAAACATGGCCGCCAGGAGGGAACATAGTTTAACATTGGCCCTATGGGAAATTCACATTTTCATATTCTCCTATGAAACCGCTGAAGCAAATTCAACCAAACTTTACAGGAATGGTGTATGGAAGGTCCTTGACATAGATTGCACATTTCGTTCCGATTCGATAAAAAACATGGCTGCAAGCACAGATCTTAGTTTTAACATTGGATCCTATGGGAAAAACATCATTTTCAACATCTGCTCTGAAACTATTGAAGCAAATTTAACTAAACTGTACTGAAATGATGTATGGAAGGTCCTTTACAAAGAACACTTGTTTTATTCGGATCCGACAAAAGAAAAGGCTCCAAGCAAAGAAATGATTAAAATGGGACCCATATAAGAATATATCTTTTACGTCATATGGTCATTAACTATTGCGGCAAATTCAGCCAAGCTAAGATTGCTTTGATTTATTTGTTTTGATCTGATAAAAAAACAAGACCACCAGCACAGAACATATTTTAACACAGGATCCTATAGAATAAAACATCAGTTTCATCCCCTGCTGGAAGCATTTTGTCTGGTGAGCGATTCAGGCTCAGTTCCTGAGCCTCTAGTTTGAACCTGAGTATTTTGACATCCTATTTAATCCAACATATTTTTATGGTCCCACGGTGTGTTGGATTAGACAGGTTCTACTATACTTGGTTTTTGTCCCTTTGTAGTTGTAGCTTTTTATATTGAACCTCAATTTAAAGGTCACCTCTCTTATATGGTCAGATTTATTTTGGTCCCAAGGGTGACCTCTAAAAACAGGTCTGACTATTGATTTGAGGCCATACACAGATTTTAGTCATGGATACTTTTTTAAGAGTTTTTGTGACACATTTTAAAGTAACATTTAGTAGAAGAATGAAAATACTGTTTATACCAAATTTCATGAATTCTTTTTGTTATTAAACTTAAGTTAACAGTGATCCTGTCTTTGATTTGACCATGTACTTAATTTTTTTTTCTAAGTATTAGTAAGTAGTAACAGTTTTGTCAGATAAATTTTGGCTAATACAGTAAACAATAGTATAGCCCATATCATAAGTTATCACACTCAACTGAACTGAGAATGAATCACACTTGACTGCACAGAGACCGAATCACACTGGACTGAACTGAGAGTGAATCACACTCAACTGAACTGAGACTGACATACAACTATCAGACCTGATTTTTAGTGGCAAACAAAAGAGCTGCAATAAAAAAAAATTGAAACTAAATAAACAGCAAAAAAAATACTGTAATGGTAAAGACCTGGAGAGAAGAAGCGGAATTCTACTTCAAAGATGAAAAAAATCAGGTTGGACATACATTTTTGTATGCAGTCTTCAACACACAAGTGCTCTTATTTCATATGTGCACTCAGCAGTGTTGAATTCTTGGTGATGTCTTCCCTTGATAAGAGGAATTTAAAATGTTAAGCACAGAACGACATTTTTTATGTTTAATCTTATGTACACATAACAATTTATATTACAAGGAAATCTGTTATCACAGTCAACATTTGTATATATAAATAAAATAAGTCTCGGAGTAATAAAAATACAATGTTCAGAAGAAAGAAAAATTAAAATACAATATAGTATAGTTTAAAATACCATGCATTTTAGTTTAATGCACAGCTTGAATGACAGTTCATATATAAAAAAAAAACATTTACTGAAATTGAAATACAAGCTGTTTTGCCAATCCTTTCAGTCTAACTGATCTATACATACATTTTGGAAAAAAAAAATAAGTAATCATGTCCATTTGTCACACATATCAAATAGTACTACAATAAATCAACATGAACAACAACACAGTTGACGTTTATATAAACTAGAAAAACTGTTGTGAGCAAAGCTGACTTATATATACCCCTTGCTCCCCCATTTGATTCGAGAAAAAAAGAATAACAAAAGAGTCAAATCAAATTATATAGCAGACACTATAAACCGACAAACTAAAGGGGGTATAATAAAAATAAAAGTAATCATGCTATACAAAAATAATGAAATTTCTCATTACATTAAATTGGAAAAAAGTACAAATTAAATGACAGTCCTGTGGCAAAACAAAGAAATTTGGTTTTTATTGCAAGAAAAAAATGTGTAATGTACAATGTATATTATAACTTCAAGTTCCAGAGACAAATTTTAACTTCAAACTGGACCTGTTACCAGTAATTTCATTAGCTACAAATTGTAATCAGAACAACAGTGATTGTATCAATGTAGTCAGTGATTTAAATACAATCAAATCTATCTTTCAGATGACTTATATAATTTTTAATATTCTTTATACACTATCATCACCTTAAAATGTCAGATTTTGGTGCAAGCAAAATAACATTGCATGTAGTTGTATTGATATAATATTTTAATGTCCATTTCATTGTAACTTTTTCTCTGATAAACTTTGAATAAAAAAAACTTCCATCATTTTACGAAAAATTCTAGGAACAACAAACTTTGTGTTAAATATCACTTATTTTTCTTCCTCATGATTATAGTCATATGAATAATAATGTTGTGGTTTTGGATCGGTTAGAATGCTGATCACATGACTGGCTGGACGTCCCTCATCATCCATTGTTGGTTGGCCATCTCACTCCCAATTTGCATTTTATTCCACATCTTCTTGTGAGTTTTCAAAGCCATCTGTCCAAAAATATACAAATACAAAATCATTAACTATATAATTAAAATGATTTTGAATAACTTTTGCATATATTATATTCTAATACATATTCTCCTGTACAGCCAAAGAGAGCATTTTTCTAAAAACAAACATGTGAAATAGTAAAGTTCAGTTATATGGAAGTTTCAATTCAATATTGCAAAATACTTCCCATACAAAGTATCTGAAGTTCTGAACTATGTTCATGGTTTATTGGTGGATCTGCAAATTCCTGTAATGGTGCATGTGAATACTAATTTCCTAAAAATCATATTATGCCATTGTTATGTGCATGAATAATGATTAGTTTTGACTTGATGACTCCATCAATGTCCATTAATTCCATTAATATATTAACAGGAAACCTGATAATTTTACTTTTTTTACTTCTTAGCCTGAAAATGACTGGCAGTATTGTTAATAAAATCAGGTCAACAATAGTAACATCAAGTCAAATATTGTGCCGTCATTGGTAAGTTACAGTAAAGCTATCTAATGGGACAGTTACCCTTTATCATCATTATAAAGCCTTGATACAAGAATTTTAATTTCTCATTTTAACCTGCCTTCTGCCGTCATTGGTAAGTTATAGTAAAGCTATCTAATGGGACAGTTACCCTTTATCATCATTATAAAGCCTTGATACAAGAATTTTAATTTCCCATTTTAACCTGCCTTCTGATTTATATTCAATACAAGTGAACATGATTAAACTTTATCCTTTGGATGAATCAACAAATTATCTCTCCTTTATAAAAACAAGTATGGACCCAAATTGATGTCTCCCCCGTCCCTTCATGGTCGCAAAATTGATGTGAATTCTCAAACTGACTAAATCAGAAAATAAAACATATTCGCTAGACTGTGAAATTAGGGTAAGTGACAAAGGCAATAGAGCAGACTGTCATGAATCACCAAAAAAAAAAAATATCAGTGACCACTGATAGATACTATAAACCAAACATGTTCATTAGACCGTGAAAATGAGGTCAAGGGCTAAAGCCAAACAGCAGGATGTCATGTTCCATTTAAGACAAAGCAAAATACCAAATATTATTGACCTTACATTAAAAGATACTGGGAAACTTAACATGATCACTGGACCGTGAAATTGAGGTCAAAGACAAAAACCATATAGCAGACTGTCATGTACTACCCAAGACCAACCTATATACCAAATATCATTGACCTACCACTTATAGTTACTGAGAAA